>JANAVB010018200.1:6661868-6905172 GCA_029216955.1 Iris pallida | reverse complement strand
ACCATTATCACTCTAGTGCTACTCGTCCTTTCTCGCCCTATTATGACCTTCTAATTCACGTTAATATAGAAGTGAAAATCTACTTCGTTCTCTAAAATCGTGCCCTCAACCCACTCTCAAAGACCAATACTTTAAGGCCTCTAATTTATTCTTGAACCCATACTATTCTTTATTGCGCGTTATCTTAACCATTTATCTTCTTACGTTAATCCATGATTATCTTCGCCATGATTGAATCGCGACTCTAATGCATGTTTCATTAAACGTCATTCTTGTAGCCTCTCACCCCCTACTAATTCTTAATTTCGAGGACGAAATTCTTTTAAGTTGGGTAGGATGTAAAACCCCTAAATTTTTACTATATTTTTTTATTATTAAATTTAGTACCGATTTAAAATTTTGCATTGCACGTCGCATAGTCGTATTGTACGTCGTGCACGAAATTTTATTTTTCGTAGTTGCTCGTCGAGTGCGAATATGTGCGAGCGTACATATTTTAGAAAAACATTTTTTTCTATTTTATTATACACTTTCAAAATATTATATAAATATTCTTGCTATAAAAGCCTTTGTTTCTAAAAGTTATTAATAATAAATAATATTTTTGTATACTAGAAAAGCCTTATTATGTAAAGAATATTTTTGCATACATATATTCGTAATTATTTATTGGTCTATTTTAAATAAAAGTATAATTTTAAAAAAATTTAATATTAATATTTTATTGTTCAAAAAGATATTAAAAATATTTATTATTTTCGAAATTAATATTATTGGTATTTGAAAAATATATTTGGAAGTTATTGTGGCACTTTAAATTTTAATTTGATTTATGGATCAATTTGAATAATTAAATTAACATATATATTTGAAATTTATTTGATTTTAAACTAAGAGAATCTAATTTGATTTAAATAAGATTTGTATTTAGATTGGATTGGATTTTAAATTAAGTAGAGATTTATCTAAAAGGGGAATTTAAAATCCTAATTCTTATCCAATTGGGAATTGCCACATCCTATAAATAGGCAGGTACTCCTCCAATATTTTTTCACAATATTCCTCCAAATTCTACAACCATAGTATGCGTGCATCGTGTCCGTGTTCCCCGTCCAATTCTTATTTCAATTTTACAAATACATTTATCCCTCTCGTGTCGACAAACTCGACACAATACAAATCCTATATTTCAAATATCCAATCCCAAATCCTAAACCTATTCCTACCAAGGACACCGTAGCCACCCGACCCCGTCTTCTCCACTACAGCCTTCACCCATGCCAGCAAACCCGACGCCAATACCACAACATCCACAGCTCCGACCACAACCCCCGCTGCCGCCTCTCCGCCTCGTTTCCGACGAGTTCTCGCGGCCAAAATCCTAAAACCACCACCACGCTCATCTGCTCCGATCGCCCAAACCACCACCAACGACCTACTGGTCCAGACCCGACCACACGCCCGACCCCCCTACATTTCTTCTTCCGACCCAACCGATTCCTCGACACCACCCGTCCTGGTAGCCACCACCTCGACCATCGCCAAACCCAACTCCGGCCATCCTCCGTCCACGACCCAAGCCAGAACACCAGAAAAGAAAAAGGAAAGAAGCCAAAAATAAAAACCCTAACTCACACCCCTTACCTCCGTCCGTCGCCGTTCTTTTCGTGGACTCGCGGGCACCACCGCGAGGCCGCCGTGTCGGCGAACCACCCCCGTACTCCGTAGTCGCCGAGTCCACGCCAGTCGCGTCGTCCTCCGGCGACCGCGCGCGGGAGACGGGCTCCCTCCGCCGAGTCCCGGTACGGCACCCTTCGCTCGACCGCGCGTGCCCTCTAACCAGCCGCCGCCCGCCGTGCCAGAACTCCTCCACCCGCGCAAGCCCTAACTCCGGCCCCACTGCGCCAGAGCAGCGCCTACTGCTCCGTTCCCGAGCCTCCGCCTCATTCTGCCCGATCTTCCCTTCGCGATGCCGCCCATCGCCGCCCACACGACTCCACAAAACCCTCCGCCAAGCTCTCCCGCCTCGACCGCCGCAGCCTCTGCCAAACCCTCCATCTTCGCGTCTGCTCCGCCTCACCTCCTCTCTCGCTCATCCGTTCCCTTTTTCCTCTCTTTAACTCTCCCTCTCCTTTCTCTCTCTGTTTCCTTAAACGAAGAGAATGAGAACTCAACATGAGTGATGAGTCCCCCTCCTCTTTCTCTCCCTTCTCTTTTTTGGTTTTTCTTAAGTTTTCTGTACTAACAGAGAACAGCTTCTCACCTATTTATTTTAATCATTTTTCCTGCTTACATTATTTTATTTGGGTTTATATTTAATTGCTTTCTTATGATGCCTTGATTTCCTATTTTACACATACTGTTGGTTTAAGCTCTTCAAGAGAATAGTATAGAGTTTGCTCTGTTTACTTTTAAATGATAATCCTTCTTATATTATTATTATTAGGATTTTTAAATATTAAAAATATTATTAATAATTATTATTACTATTTTGTTTTGTTATGTTGTATTACTATTGCTAACACCATACTAAATATTTGTTATTACTATTACTATTATTAATTTTATTATTATAATCATTATGTTAATTCTGATTTTTCAGTAGAAGTATTTTATAGTAATAGTTATTAATATCATATGCACACTATGTATTATTACGATCATTATTATTAATGTTATTTTACATATATTTTTATTATTGACTAAGAATTATGGTTAATTTAGTTATTATTAGAAATGGGTTTTGTATAATTAGGTATAATAAGCTTTCAAAAATATGTATACATATTTATGCAAATATTATATTTGGCTTGGCCTTATTTTAAAAAAAATATAGTTGTCCGCCTATAATTTCAATTTTGACAACTTAGAGTTTTGTCGAAAATGATTTTTGACTTTAAGTATTTCTTTTAGACTTAAACTAGTTTTCGATTATTATAAATAGTTTTTGAAACTCGTATATATATAAATATTTATATGATTTTCTCATGTCCGTATCCAAGTCCTATTGTTCCTATTCCTTCGCCCATTTCGAGACTACCTTATGTCCACCCTAACTAATTTGATCCTTCTGGACCCAATGGAACTGTCCGTGCCGCCACCCGAGGTCGCCATGTATAGTTGTTGCACCAAAGTCGCAGTTCATGCCAACTTGATTATCGCAGCACATCCAGGCATACTATCAGGCAAGACACCTTGCCATTTGCTGTTTAATTATTTTAGCTCATATTTTATGCATGTTCATTATTTTCTTTATGCAAATAAACTGTGATACATGGCATAACCTGTTAGAATTTACTGTTCAGTTTTTTGCTATGTATTATTTTCTTACACATTAAACCTAGATTTAAGGGACCACCTTTGTATGTTGCATTCATGGCCTTGACACGTTGTACTACGAAGTTGTGTGTCACATGTAGAACTTGAAAGTGCGTGATTGGCTGGCCATCAGTACGTACAAGCCGTACGATAGGAATAACCGCTAATAGAGGTTGCATGCTAGTTTGACTTAGCGGTTATAGAGTTAGCATTGGACGGGAAGAACATGATTGGAAGTTGACTACCACCCTATCTATCATAAACTCGCTCGCTACTGAGGAACAATAGATAGACTGTATGCTATAGACTCGCTCGAAACGGAGGAATAGTATATGGTGTTGTGACTCGCTACTGAGGTACTGCATTAGAAATTTCTTGACTTGACCCGGTAGTCATCAGACCATGAACTGTTCTTAAAACTGCATTCACTTAGACTTGGTTAGGCATCCTTATCCGTTAGGTACAAGTACTTTTGGTTGGGTACTTGTATCTGACCGTGGCTTGGAACAATAACTTGTCGCGAATTAGTTCGTCACATCTTGTCCTTGTTTGGTTGTAGGTGTGACTTACTACTTCGATGAGAAGGTATTGAACCTTGTTGGGGTCCAGATACCATATTGGATTCATAGCATGGGAAGATACGTTACCGTGAATTAGTTTACCATCTCCTGTCCTTGTTTGGTTGGGGGGATGGTACGCTCGTTCAGTAGGTGCGTATTGGAACATGTTATAATTCGGTTTACTTATTTATTTGAGCAATATTTATTCAGTTTATATGGCATGATATTATGTGTCTTGTTATGTCCCTCTGAGGACCTGGTTATCTCTCCAGGTGTGTGCTATTATCTTTCGTAGGTGCTTTAGCTCTAGCCGTGTTCATTGCTATTTCTCGAGGATGATTGCACTTGGATCGTCTTCGCTTCGCTCGCCATACTTATTTTATTTTCTATGTATTTTTCCTTTACTTGTTGGTAGTGGATTTGTCTCCGCCCAACATATTGTATCAAGACAATTCATTATCTTTATATGACATCTTCTATTCATTTATTTTGTGTGGATGAGATTAGTTATGGTTCTACTGCATTTTACAGCTTATGTATTTATACGAGGCTTCCATATATTGGAGTATACTTCGTATGAATACAGCTGGCATGTCTACGTTCCTAGTCCTACGTATTTTGGGACTGGGGCGTTACATGTTTTTGTGGTGGCCCATGCAGGTCAAGATAAATTATTTGGTTACTTTACCGTACTAAGCAAGCCTGCGTATAGGATTAGAAGTCTAGGATCTCATCCACATACTTGACCTCTTTCTTTGATTTTATCTACTATTTGGCTCATCAATTGCATCTTGCTTGCTTCCTTCCATCCCTATTTTTATCTTCCTTTCTTGCTTGCTAGAGATTGACCCTACTAGTTAGTTGTCCCAAAACACCATTATTTTAATTCTTTAAGTTGGGTAGAATACCTTATGACCTAGCAACCCCTTTGACCTAGTGACCTATATTAGCAAGCTTATTTAGATCCTAGAATCTAGAGGACCTAACCCGTCTATCCAACCAAGGACTTGGACAAGAAGACTATAGGACAACTGTATGACTTAGAATCATTCTACCTTCTTTTAAATCAAAATCTCACGTGCCTATGTTTTTACCACTTTGACTAATGTTGCAACTATAATCTAGTTTTGCAAACTCATCCATTTATCGAGTTTGTTCATGACTTATGCTATTGAGCGGCCGCTCACTAACATACTGTCTAATCAGAACCGGTGCATAATGGTCTGATCAACCAAGTTCACTTGGGTTCGCTTTTATCTATCGTTCGACGTGGATGGGGACATAGCTAAACTTGTCCTCTAGAGTCCCATCCGCGACTGCCTTGGCAACTCCTTTTAAAGTTTTTCGGTCGTCCTTGAATCACTTATTCGTATTCGATAACGCCTCCTTCGAACACTATATTGCTTTCGCCTTCACCTATTCTGGAAGGACGAACGCGTTATACTAGGACCTCCTCTAACCTTTCTATCGATAATGACCATTATCACTCTATGTTGCTACTCGTCCTTTCTCGGCCCTATTATGACCTTCTAATTCACTTAATATAGAAGTGAAATCTAATTCGTTCTCTAAAATCGTGCCCTCAACCCACTCTCAAGAGACCATAACTTTAAGGCCTCTAATTTATTCTTGAACCCATACTATTCTTTATTGCGCGTTATCTTAACCATTTATCTTCTTACGTTAATCCATGATTATCTTCGCCATGATTGAAATCGCGACTCTAATGCATGTTTTCATTAAACGTCATTCCTTGTAGCCTCTCACCCCTACTAATTCTTAATTTCGAGGACGAAATTCTTTTAAGTTGGGTAGGATGTAAAACCCCTAAATTTTTACTATATTTTTTTTATTATTAAATTTAGTACCGATTTAAAATTTTGCATTGCACGTCGCATAGTCGTATTGTACGTCGTGCACGAAATTTTATTTTTCGTAGTTGCTCGTCGAGTGCGAATATGTGCGAGCGTACATATTTTAGAAAAACATTTTTTTCTATTTTATTATACACTTTCAAAATATTATATAAATATTCTTGCTATAAAAAGCCTTTGTTTCTAAAAGTTATTAATAATAAATAATATTTTTGTATACTAGAAAAGCCTAATTATGTAAAGAATATTTTTGCATACATATATTCGTAATTATTTATTGGGCTATTTTAAATAAAAGTATAATTTTAAAAAAAATTTAATATTAATATTTTATTGTTCAAAAAGATATTAAAAATATTTATTATTTTTGAAATTAATATTATTGGTATTTGAAAAATATATTTGGAAGTTATTGTGGCACTTTAAATTTTAATTTGATTTATGGATCAATTTAAATAATTAAATTAACATCTATATTTGAAATTTATTTGATTTTAAACTAAGAGAATCTAATTTGATTTAAATAAGATTTGTATTTAGATTGGATTGGATTTTAAATTAAGTAGAGATTTATCTAAAAGGGGAATTTAAAATCCTAATTCTTATCCAATTGGGAATTGCCACATCCTATAAATAGGCAGGTACTCCTCCAATATTTTTTTCACAATATTCCTCCAAATTCTACAACCATAGTATGCGTGCATCGTGTCCGTGTTCCCCGTCCAATTCTTATTTCAATTTTACAAATACATTTATCCCTCTCGTGTCGACAAACCCGACACAATACAAATCCTATATTTCAAAATATCCAATCCCAAATCCTAAACCTATTCCTACCAAGGACACCGTAGCCACCCGACCCCGTCTTCTCCACTACAGCCTTCACCCATGCCAGCAAACCCGACGCCAATACCACAACATCCACAGCTCCGACCACAACCCCCGCTGCCGCCTCTCCGCCTCGTTTCCGACGAGTTCTCGCGGCCAAAATCCTAAAACCACCACCACGCTCATCTGCTTCGATCGCCCAAACCACCACCAACGACCCACTGGTCCAGACCCGACCACACGCCCGACCCCCCTACATTTCTTCTTCCGACCCAACCGATTCCTCGACACCACCCGTCCTGGTAGCCACCACCTCGACCATCGCCAAACCCAACTCCGGCCATCCTCCGTCCACGACCCAAGCCAGAACACCAGAAAAGAAAAAGGAAAGAAGCCAAAAATAAAAACCCTAACTCACACCCCTTACCTCCGTCCGCCGCCGCTCTTTTCGTGGACTCGCGGGCACCACCGCGAGGCCGCCGTGTCGGCGAACCACCCCCGTACTCCGTAGTCGCCGAGTCCACGCCAGCCGCGTCGTCCTCCGGCGACCGCGCGCGGGAGACGGCCTCCCTCCGCCGAGTCCCGGTACGGCACCCTTCGCTCGGCCGCGCGTGCCCTCTAACCAGCCGCCGCCCGCCGTGACAGAACTCCTCCACCCGCGCAAGCCCTAACTCCGGCCCCACTGCGCCAGAGCAGCGCCTACTGCTCCATTCCCGAGCCTCCGCCTCATTTTGCCCGATCTTCCCTCCGCGACGCCGCCCATCGCCGCCCACACGACTCCCCAAAACCCTCCGCCAAGCTCTCCCGCCTCGACCGCCGCAGCCTCTGCCAAACCCTCCATCTCCGCGTCTGCTCCGCCTTACCTCCTCTCTCGCTCGCCCATTCCGTTTTTCCTCTCTTCAACTCTCCCTCTCCTTTCTCTCTCTGTTTCCTTAAACGAAGAGAATGAGAACTCAACAGGAGTGATGAGTCCCCCTCCTCTTTCTCTCTCTTCTCTTTTTTGGTTTTTCTTAAGTTTTCTGTACTAACAGAGAACAGCTTCTCACCTATTTTATTTTAATCATTTTTCCTGCTTACATTATTTTATTTGGGTTTATATTTTAATTGCTTTCTTATGATGCCTTGATTTTCCATTTTACACATACTGCTGGTTTAAGCTCTTCAAGAGAATATTATAGAGTTTGCTCTGTTTACTTTTAAATGATAATCCTTCTTATATTATTATTATTTGGATTTTTAAATATTAAAATATTATTAATGATTATTATTACTATTTTGTTTTGTTATGTTGTATTACTATTGCTAACACCATACTAAATATTTTTTATTACTATTATTATTATTAATTTTATTATTATAATCATTATGTTAATTCTGATTTTTCAGTAGAAGTATTTTATAGTAATAGTTATTAATATCATATGTACACTATGTATTATTACGATCATTATTATTAATGTTATTTTACATATATTTTTATTATTGACTAAGAATTATGGTTAATTTAGTTATTATTAGAAACGGGTTTTGTATAATTAGGTATAATAAGCTTTCAAAAATATGTATACATATTTATGCAAATATTATATTTGGCTTGGCCTTATTTAAAAAAAATATAGTTGTCCGCCTATAATTTCAATTTTGACAACTTAGAGTTTTGTCGAAAACGATTTTTGACTTTAAGTATTTCTTTTAGACTTATACTAGTTTTCGATTATTATAAATAGTCTTCGAAACTCGTATATATATAAATATTTATTTGATTTTCTTCTGTCTGTATCCAAGTCCTATTGTTCCTATTCCTTCGCCCATTTTGAGACTACCTTATGTCCACCCTAACTAATTTGACCCTTCGGACCCAATGGAACTGTCCGTACCGCCACCCGAGGTCACCATGTATAGTTGTTGCACCAAAGTCGCAGTTCATGCCAACTTGATTATCGCAGCACATCCAGGCGTACTATCAGGCAAGACACCTTGCCATTTGCTGTTTAATTATTTTAGCTCATATTTCATGCATGTTCATTATTTTCTTTATGCAAAATAAACTGTGATACATGGCATAACCTGTTAGAATTTACTGTTCAGTTTCTTGCTATGTATTATTTTCTTACACATTAAACCTAGATTTAAGGGACCACCTTTGTTTGTTGCATTCATGGCCTTGACACGTTGTACCACGAAGTTGTGTGTCGCATGTAGAACTCGGAAGTGCGTGATTGTCTGGCCACCAGTACGTACAAGCCGTACGATAGGAATAACCGCTAATAGAGGTTGCATGCTAGTTTGACTTAGCGGTTATAGAGTTAGCATTGGACGGGAAGAACATGATTGGAAGTTGACTACCACCCTATCTATCGTAGACTCGCTCGCTACTGAAGAACGATAGATAGACTGTATGCTATAGACTCACTCGATACTGAAGAATAGTATATGGTGTTGTGACTCGCTACTGAGGTACTGTATTAGAAATTTTTTGACTTGACCCGGTAGTCATGCGACCATGAACTGTTCTTAAAACTGCATTCACTTAGATTTGGTTAGGCATCCTTATCCGTTAGGTACAAGTACTTTTGGTTGGGTACTTGTATCTGACCGTGGCTTGGAACAATAACTTGTCGCGAATTAGTTCGTCACATCTTGTCCTTGTTTGGTTGTAGGTGTGACTTACTACTTCGATGAGAAGGTATTGAACCTTGGTGGGGTCCGGATACCATATTGGATTCATAGCATGGGAAGATACGTTACCGTGAATTAGTTTACCATCTCCTGTCCTTGTTTGGTTGGGGGGGTAGTACGCTCGTTCAGTAGGTGCGTATTGGAACATGTTATAATTCGATTTACTTATTTATTTGAGCAATATTTATTCAGTTTATATGGCATGATATTATGTGTCTTGTTACGTCCCCCTCAGGACCTGGTTATCTCTCCAAGTGTGTATTATTGTCTTTCACAGGTGCTTTAGCTCTAGCCATGTTTATTGCTATTTCTCGAGGATGATTGCACTTGGATCGTCTTCGCTTCGCTCGCCATACTTATTTCATTTTCTATGTATTTTTCCTTTACTTGTTGGTAGTTGATTTATCTCCGCCCAACATATTGTATCAAGACAATTCATTATCTTTATATGACATCTTCTATTTATTTATTTTGTGTGGATGAGATTAGTTATGGTTCTACTGTATTTTACAGCTTATGTATTTATACGAGGCTTCCATATATTGGAGTATACTTCGTATGAATACAGCTGGCATGTCTACGTTCCTAGTCCTACGTATTTTAGGACTGGGGCGTTACAGCATAGTAGGAAGAGTCCACAGAGACTGGCACATGAGAGTATCTGGGATCAGGATCGCCTGAGAGGCGGTCGAAGACTGAGCCCGAGCCGTATGAAGCAGATGACCTGCGGCTGAGATTTTTAGCCGCATAGCCTGCCTGCATGCGGCTGGCATTTGTGGCCGCATAAGCAGCCCGCATGCGGCTGGAAGTTTGCATACGGTTGGAAGTCATAGTGGCCGTGTGGGCCTCTTCCATACAGCTGGAAGTCATAGTGGCCGCATGAGCATCCTCCATGCGGCTGGCAACACTGGCCGCATGAGCCTTCTGTCTGCTGCTGGCTTTTATGGCCGCATGAGTCTTCATGCGGCTAGCGCCCTTCTGTGGCTTCTTCCTGGACCGTGTAGAGTTAGCCTTTGCCCCTGCAAGTCCAACATCGTAGTAATTTCCTTTGCCGGACTTGGGGACAGCAGAGTCCTCTATGGTCTGAAGTGGGGCCGCAAGAGAGTCTTCTCCACCTTCTTGGGCAACAGAGAGTACTCCTTCGAGAGCTTGGAGAGGAGCGAATGATTTGGGCCTCTACTTCCTGCGGGCCTTCTTCGTGCGGGCACGCCACTGGACCGGGCCAGCGCTCCCGTCGGAGAGCATTTTTTAAACGCCTGCTGGTCGAACTGGGCGACCAGTATTTGTTGAGTGGAGCCAAGTTTGGCTGTGTCCGATTGCGTCACCAACTCCTCAGCCGTAGAGAAATTATTCCCCAGCAGAGTTGCCATCGTGTTTACCATTGATTTTAAAAGTGCAGAACAATTTTATAGGAGGACTGAACTTAGACTCACAATACAAACTCGCTCGTACAAAGAAAGCCTAGGAATAAAAACCTAGGTACAGCAATCTAAGTACGATTGTTTATTTTTGATTCTGGGGGGTGACGGTAGAGGCTCGGGAAAGCGACGATAGCTCTGGCTTACTCCTTGGACGATCGGACGTAGCCTTGGCTCTGATGAAGAAATACTCTCGGAATGTGTGGGTAGACTCTTCTGTGCGTGCCTTTTTCTCTCTGTCTGTCCAACCGGGGGTTTTGCTAGGGAATGACACCTTGCTATTTATAGGAATGGGGTGTGATCATTAGGGTTTGCAATGATTGCCCCTTGAAGAGTCGGCGGTTTGGGGATTAATTACCATTTTCCTTGATCCTATTTTGTTGGCAATTAATCTGGGTCGTTAATCTTGATTGTAACAAATCTGGACAGTTAATGTTGATTGTGCCAAATCCGTATGGGCAATTAATGTTGATTGCCACGAATCTTCATGATTTGTCATGACAGGCTCGGATCTCTTGCCACATGTTCAATCTGCTTGATTGTAATAAATCTGATTTAATCCGGGTAATTATGATGATTGCACTAAATCTGGTTGTTGGCATTTGTTGATAGTAACAAATCTGAGTGGATAAATCTTGATTGATTTGGTGCCACGTTGTCACGACCCACACCCTAGAGTAAGGGCACGAGACGTGGGTACGTCCAGCCTACGCCGCAGTGTCGGCGGTAGAACACTGTCCTAGGTCATAACATCTAACAATTGAAGGTAATAACAGTTATACTCCCCGAATGGGGGTGACATAACAGAAATATAAATCTCAATCACAGCTAAGGTAGAACAGGAGATAAGATAGAATGATAATAGATGATAATATCCAGGAAAGAAACATCACAGAGATACAACCAGAATTCTAAGTGTCTATAAATAAGTACATGTCTCAGAATATCTCAAAATCTAATACAGTATTCCAAGTAAAGTAAGACAGTCCTAGTCTAAGGGAGTGTCATCTACTGCTAGTGGATCCTGCTGCTGGTCCAAGTCCAGGCACTCGTCTAGTGTAGCACCGTAGTAGGTAGGGCAGAACACCTCAGCCTCGTCCTCTATAATATTTCAACAGGTCCAGTCAGGACAGGAGCGAGCATAGTAAATCTCAACAAATCATAGCAGGTCAGGATATATAATCATGCTAGAGAGTAAGATACAAGAAACTGAAGAATAATATGGTAAACAGGAAAGACTGTAAATAAATAGCTACAGTATATAGAGAAATGATAGTGTCTAGTGATTCAGAGCACAAGATGGTTATGTAAACGGCACGATGTTATACATGAGTAATCTACAGAGGTTGTACACGAGTAATCTACTAGATTGAATACATAACCACTTCTACTCCCCCGCCCCAATCAATACACAAGGATCTGGCTAAGTTATGTTATTGCACACGAAGTATAGTCGCACACGAGATCATGTGAATACATAAATATACACGATTTCACACGATTTGTACACGAATGTCACGAATACAAGGAGTACACGATGTTTACGATAAAGTACACGAACACGAAATACCCGATGTATTCGCTAAGGGGATAACATCGCCCAACAAGATCCATATAGTACTAATCTGTGTTCTAACGTGTCAGCATCATGTAAAGTAATCTAAAGAAGGAAATATACTCCTAATACAGGATATAAAATGATTAGAGAATGTACTCGCCTGTAACCGGTGAATCTGAGAGAATATAGACTGTCCGAGGAGCGGTGTCTGTCTCCTATAGAACAGTACAAGTCACTATGAGTCTACAATGATAATACGATACAAATTAATGCATTCCACATAAAACTAGGTCAATCTAGACCAAAGTCAACTCTTGGTCAACTCTGGTCAACCCTAAAGTCAAACCTAAGTCAAATAGTCTAATCTAGGTCTAACAAGACTATTCTAGGTTTACTAGGCTAATCTAGGCAATACCATGTCAAGCCTACCAATACACATCTACCCAAGATTATCTCTATAGCTAACAATACACACATTGGTATATAGATTATAATCTAACTTAGAAATGCATATCCTATAGCCACTATACCACATTACCCAATACTCTATATCATAATCTATAATACACTATATCATATATATATATATATATGCACACATTCATATATATAACTAATATATAAGGTACAGCAATACATAATATAGGATGCCTATACATACCCTTCAACATATATACATACATATGTATTGAGAGAAGGGAACTCACATGTTTAAGTGTATGTGTGTGTATGACTAGAGAGTGAGGGTGTGAGTGACTGTTCAAAGTTGAGAACAGTGGTAGTGTCCCAATCCTGGGAAAACAGTGAGGAGACTACCATGACTCAAGCCCAACTCAGATAACACACGAGACAGTTTGAATAAATACTAATTAAACCAACTTCATTTCCAGTTAACAGTCACCCATATATCAGTCCACAGTTCAATATAATCAAGTATGGACAGTTTAATAGTGAACCATAATCCTATCCCCCTCCAGTTTTAACAGTGAATTATAGCAGTCAATACATTTCAAGAGTCATCTCAAGAACAGGAATTAGTGTAAGGAACAGCACTATGACAATGTGACATGGCAAGGGTTCCTAATCTCAGATATTAAGAAGAACATCATTGCAATTAAATGAAAAGGAATTCAGTTTTTAGAGTTCACATACAATCCATTTCCAATCAGTCCATAGTGTCTAATCCCATTTTCAACAGTTAAAAGGATGCCAAGTTATCAATGGAAAATCTGGAATCTCATGTTCAGTCAAATCAAAAGGAAAGCAATCAATTCAAGTAATGAACCATCTCATTCTCAGGTTATTTGATCAGTTAAAATGACAGTTCAAATAGGAAAACTGGAACTCAGGTTTTGAAGGGAACAATCAGTTAAATGTAATCTTCACAGATAACTAAAGCATGGTTAAGCATTCATTTGTTAACAGTCACTCAATTTTAGTTTTTAGTTAAAGAAGGAAATCACCAATTCATACTAATTCTTATTTAAACTAAAGTCCAACATCAATGCAACCAGGTGCCAACTTCCTTTCTTAGGTTGTAAGAAAACTGGAAAAACATGGGAAAGCAATTAGACAATGAATCCTATCAGTTACAAAGGGGCAAGTCTCAGGTTATACAGTGTAATGTAAGAGAAACCAATTCCCAGATTCAAACAGTGAACATAAACAGGAACCCAATCCCATATTCAAAATCTCCATCTCACAACCAAAAGCCTATAATCTAATGTAAAAGCTTAGCTAATATGAAATGAAACATGTGGGGATCCAATTTAGTGAAAAACATAACTTCATACAGGGAATAAAAGGGGTTTGAAAAACTGGGATTACATGTATCAATGCATGTATCAGGAATTGCAGTTCAAACCAAAAATCGAGCCAATACTCCACATTTAACCATTCCTAATGTGCAAACCTAATGTAACAGAGTTTAGGTAACATATTTAGGATCTAAACAATCATTAAAACACAATTTAAAAAATTAAAAATGAATATACACAAGAATATTATCTCAGAACACACACGCACACAGTGTATCCCCGTACACACGAAAATGTGTGTCCGACACGATACGAGAGCTCGTGAAATTTTATGAGCCTCGTGTCAGTCATGGACACAACGTGTGTGTTGAGTTTCGTGGGTCGAGACGCTGTATGAAACGAGCAGTTCCGCCCGAGTAGTAGGGGATGCTCCTGCCCGCACGCGCGCGTGCACGACCGCGTATCCACGCGCTCGTGTCGACCCGACCTGACACAAAAACGTGCTCAGTGTCCAAGAAATGCATAAGCGAGACTAAAATAGATTTTTCCATTCAAACACAATCACAAAAATCGAACGAAGGGCATTTCGTCGAACACCATCCTAACCACACTGGTACGTGTCCGATACGGACACGAAATGGGTCCAAATTCTAGGGTTAGCCTATCCTACTGTTAAGTTAGGGCTAGGGCATTCCTAAAATGCAAACAAATAGAAATTTCATAGATTAGAATGGGTTTTACCTATTGATGAACAAAGCTCTTAAAAACCTAATGAAAATGACTCCTCAAGCCACCAAAAATTCTCTAAATTGTGTTCTTCCTACAAATACTCATCAATAACAGCAAGAATACTAATATTAGGTTCTATTACAATTTGTTTGAAGGAATTTGGAGTAGAAATGGATTTTCTAAGAATTTACAAGGATGGGGACTCACCTCTTCCAAATGGCAATGTTTCCTAAAGAGGCAACCCTAATTTCAAGGTGATATAAATAGGGGGGATGACCATAGTGGGCCGGCCAGAATTTCTAGGGTTAGGGCTTGGTTCATTGGGTGTGGGCCTATGGGCCATTAAGCCTATTAGTCATAAAATGACTTGTGATTTCACAAGCCATTCCTTAACCAATCTAGCTCCTAATTTCACCAAACTAATCCCAATGAGTTAATCCTCACTAACTTAAGTCAACCTAGGTTTTCATTTCCTAATCACAAGGTCATGACCTAAGTTAGCCACTAGGTTAGTCTCCAAGGTCAACATAAGTCAAAGTCACTAAAACACCAAAATCAATAATTCTAAAATCACTTAAAAATCACATTAATTATAAATAATAATAATAATTCAAATTAAATTCTAAAATTTTGCAAATGACCAAAATACCCTCAAGCTAAAAAGTGGTAGTGACACACGTGTCCAACCATCATTATGCTGCGATCCGTAGGGACGCAGGGGGAACTCATCCTCTTCCACCTGTCCTAACCGCGAGCTACAGGGACAGGGTGTCTTGACAGAGCCATATGAGGGTGGCTTCTCAGGATTTGAACCGCATGAAGATGGCAGCCGCATAGGTATGGCCTTCGAAATCTGAGCCGCATGAGGGTGGTTTCCAACTGAACTGCATAAGGCTGGCCACGTGTCAAGGCTGCATGGGCGTGGCCTCTCAGTATTTAAGCCGCATGGAGATGGTCCCCATGATCCGAGCCGCATGGAGGGTAGCGGCCGCATGGGGGTGGCTTCTCAGGATTTGAGCCGCATGAAAATGGCCTTCATGATCCAAGCCGCATGAGAGTAGCAGCCGCATGGGGGTGGCCTCCACCTGAACCGCATGCGGCTGGCCACGTATCAAAGCTGTATGGAAGACTTTGGGATTTGATGGATCGTGCCAACTATAAAGATTTTCTTTGTTTCCCTAGGAGCACGCCTTTATGTTAGATTCATCATTGCAGCTTTATGTCAGAGCTGTCAGTTCACCTTTATGTCAGAGCCGTCTTGTTGTGTCAGAGCATTAAATGAGGCCCCTGCTTAATGGCCTGCTGTAGAGGCGAGCCGCATAAGGCCACGTGGCTTTTACTCGAGCCGCATGGCTATGTTGGCGACTTTTGAGCCGCATAAAACTCTTGAGCCGCATGAAGCTCTGAGAGATTCTTTGAACCGCATGAGACTCCCTCTGTTTTGAGCCACATGGATTTTCCTATTCTTTTCCATGCTTCTACAGTGCAGTTTTATGAGGTGGCATTATTTCATTGGCTAGTCTGGCATCCATATCTTTTCAGATATGATCCAATCGGTTTGTTTAACTACCGCTCCCAAGATAATAATAGAGTTTGGTTCTATTGATAAAAGCAATATCCAATCGGTTTGTGTAAACCGTCGTTCCAAAGATAAGAACAGAGTTTGGTTCTGTTGATAAGAGCAATATCCAATCGATTTGTTTAAACCGTCGCTCCTAAGATAAGAACGGAGTTTGGTTCTGTTTACAAGGGCAATATCCAATCGGTTTGTTTAAAATGCTGCCCCTAAGATAGGGACAAAATCTGACTCTATGGTTAGGAGCAAAACCTACTTGGCTTCATCCAATCAAGATTATCGAGCAATAAGCGCACGCCATGTGTCATTTATTCGTTTATATTGATAACCACCCAAGATGTTGATAAAAAAGAATCTCAACGTTCGCCACTTGTCAGATCAGCGCAGCCCTCACCGTACAGTTATAACAGATTCTTTTATATCTCTATGAGCAGCGCTCCTGCGTGCCCAAAAAATACTATACACATCGCATATATGCTGGCCTATAAATAGAAGGAGTTTTCCTTCATTAAAAAGGTTGGCATCTTCCTGATTAGAAACCCCGAGTACCACTCTCGAGCATTAGAAAGTCAGAGCAAGTTCAAGTCGTCATAAGATTGTCAATGGAGTAAATGAGCCGCTGTAGTGCTCGATCTCCACCGTCACTCTTCCCTAGAAAATTCGGTACTTAAACCTCCTATTTAGGATTCTTTTGTACTTTTTATACGTTTGAATATAAAAATCGTATAACTTTTGTCTTGGCAAACAAGATGGCGACTCTGCTGGGGACTTCCTTCTTCTTTGACAAAAAGATGATGACGGAGTCTGACGATTACTTGCTGGGGTCTTCCCAAAAGATGTTAGTCGTACATTTTGACCAGCAAGATTTTGAAGAACTTCTCTCTGAAGAGAAGTCAAGTCCTTTGAAGCGGTTCGTAAAACCGAATAAAACTCGACATAACTGCGTGCCCAACACTGCTGCGATGAGCGGGAAGAAGAAGGGAGATGCGCTCCAAACCTCCCTGAACGGTGAAGCACCGAAGGGGCCCCCACCCGCTGCTACTATACTGCCTCAACCGACTTCAGTTGCTGAAAAATGCAGCGAAGAGTGCAACTCCTTGGCCACGCAACCGATGAAGGCCCAGCGTAGAAAGAATGATGTAGCTACCCACCCGCTCAGAAAGACGGCTGCGCAGGATAGAACTTATGTCTTTGACAAAATTTTGTATCGTTCAGGAGAACCTATGTTGGATTATAAACGCTACGCACCTTCTAGAGGTAGCATAAAGAAATCCAGGGCAGCACGCGCCTTATGCGATCAACATTGTATGCCAATATCCATGTTGGATTCTAAGTGCCACGCACCTTCCTGGGATGACACGAAGAAATCCAAGACAGCACACGCCCTGCACGACCAAAGTGCTGCGCCGATAAATCAGTTGGACTCTGAATACTATGCACCTTCCAGGGGTAGTAGAAAGAAGTCCAAGGCAGCATGCGCCTAAGCGATCAACGTACTACGCCAACAACTGACCGAAGGCCCGTGCTGACAGTCACGTGCACATTCAATGGAAAGTTTTACAAAACTAGTTCGAGTGCTTCGATGCCTCGACCAGTAAAACCCCGTAGTACTTGAGTGCTTATGTGCATGATTCAAGCCACGGGTACAAACTGTGGGAACAGGCTCATGCAAGCAACTTTGTTGTGGGCATGAAGTAAGTCTGCCTCACCAATAACCCTCTAATCAGAACCTAAGTGTATCTCACACACAGGAACTGAGGACAGGAAAGCTACCTTCATGCCTGCATTCATACGAGCAGCTTCCCTATATGCACAAAAGGAGTATAGAAGTGGAGGCCTCTGATCTAAGTAAAGTGATTTCTCACAAATACAAGACGAGGAAGGATTCTGCTGCACACAATGTGGATGGCCCAAGGCACACATGTGCCATGATCACCATCAACTGTTGCTGCTACCAAATAGTAGCATCGATACCGAAGAGACGGTCCATCTTCCAAAGACTGCGATCGATGGCACCTGTACATTAGAGACTCGTCAAAGGATCGTCAAGTGAAGAAGAAGATGAAGTCCTCGTTGTGTCATGCAATACGATACAGGGTTCTCTATTTCTCAAGAAGCTTGCCAAGAACCCTTCCGCCTCGGCCAACAAATCCAAAGGCTGACTTGGAGGCAATAGTCCGGTGGTGCCCAACACAGGTTTATTCCAACACACCCATACTCAAGTCAAAATCTTGTCGCAGGCTGGGGGTAGCTAACCCCCCACCATCCATGATAATCCCTCGTTCCAACCCGATAAAGGATTTTATGGAACTGACACAGATGCCTCCGTAGGCGAAAGCAACCAACAGGCCAGGGGTAGCAATTACAATGAGTCTGAGGATGATCACAATCTACCTATCTACCCTCAGGATGATGAGACTCAGGTGTCTAAACTAGAGAGTAAAAGATCTACCATCCCTCTTATCTATCCGCACCTGATGTCCGTTTTCATGGCCGAAGCTGACAACATAGAAAACAGTGAGGGGTCCAGTCATCAAAAAAGTATAGAGGCCCTGGAGACAGGCCTAAATACGTTGAATGAGACTATGTATGCCTTAACTTCTGTAGTCCTAGAGATTAAGGACAAATTGACATCCAACTCTTCTATTCCAGTCAATCAAGACCCGAAAAAAATAGGGAATCTAATGCACTTCCTCCTATACCAAGTCTCGTCATAAACCAAACAATGTAGCATTCATCTACTCCGTCAATGATTGGGCCCACAATGTCAAATGATATGCAGTAGGCTCTAAAGCAGTTATACGCTCTCTTCGACACCCGAAAATGCGAGAATCGCTCTAAAAGATGGGGATTCGGCAACCATATCCTGTCGAATGGAATAATGTGATATTTTGACCTAAGTACAAGCCGTAGACGCTTGTGCCATTCGATGCGAAGGAGTCTCCCCATCGATACTTGAGGTACTTTACCTCAGTAACTGGGCATTTGCCAAAAGAAGACGCTCTGCTCAGAAATATATTCGTAAGGACGTTACAAGGGGTAGCTTACGAATGGTTTTGCAGTCTCCCCGACAACTGTATCTCGTCGTTCGACGAGTTGAAGCATCTCTTCCTTGCTCGATTGTACGATGAAGGAATGGACATGATTATGTCTACTCTCGTGGATATTATCTAGAAGAAGAAAGAGCATGTTGTAGGAACGAAATCGTAAAGCACAATACTCTAGGGGGGTGAATAGAGTTGGCAGCGGAAAAATGCTAATTAAAAAATGTTAGCAGCAAGATCACAGAATAATAATCACAACTAAATAATGTAAAGGCAGAGATAAGAAACCAAACTCAAAGACAACGATGTATACTGGTTTCTCTCTGTTGAGGACTAGTCCAGTCGGTAGAACTCTTGCTACCAGTTGAATCCACTATTGGCAAAACCGCAAGTTTTCTTACGAAGTCCTTGCAACTTCTACAACGCGAGCTTTGATACGAAGAACTCGTCCAACTTCAATTTTGAAGAGTTGAATCTTCTATCAAGCCTCTGATTACAATCACTCTGAAACTTTTAGACCGCACCGTACTGGTAAATCGACTAGAGGATTGTAACTGGCTTGGGATCTGAAATTTGAAGCTCGAGAAAACTCTTTGGAAGACTGAAAGCTTTTTAGAAGAGAGAAGATTAAAAGTGAATGAGTGAGTTGAAATGATCGAAATCCGTCTCTATTTATAGGAATTCCAAACACATCGGACAGAATTCGGGCAGAACTCGATGAGAAAATCTCGGTCAAATTCGTAACTGCAGGAGGACCAAGTTCCAGAGAATTCAAAAATCAAAACGGCCACTAACCGAACTCTGGCCGAACTCTGGCCGAGTTCTGTCAGGGTTAGGTTAGGTTTCTAAAAATAGTTTTTGGGGATTTTTGAAAACATTTTTGAAAACCTTTGAAGTATGAATGTTTTTCAAAACTAAGGATATTTAAAAAAAATATTTTATAATCATTTTGGAATAGCCTATTTGCCAGTACGCCTCGGTGTACAACGTATTCCTAGACTCAATAAAATGAAAAATACATTGCTCAATGAAATACAGACTCGAACAGGCAAACATTGCTTCGGTCTTGAACTGTGTTGATAGCTGTTCTTGATCATGTCCAAGAGTCCGAGATATCCTGACTAGCTTCATATATCGAGACAGGGTTTGATCAATTATTAAAATCAGTTTGACCATATGACCAATGGGCCAATAATCTTCCCCATTTTGATAATTGACAAACTATGAATGATATAACATCTTTGCTTGGAATAAAATCAAAAATAGTAAAATTGTTCATATTCCTGCAATTTCTCAAAAATAATGTTAGATCCTTTATTTTCTCCCCCGTTGTCACTTAGCAAAATAATTGCAAAAGAGAAAAACTCCCCCGTAATCAATGCATAAATAACAAACAGTGAAGAAACAGAAAAAAATATTCATGAGAAATGATAGAAATAGTAAGAAAAATATCATGACATCATAGGCATGTATTTGTCTCAGACAGTTTATAACAGAGAATTATTTCACAGGCAGTTTATAATAAAGAAGCAGATAAAGATGCTATAAATAAGTAAATAAACTGATGTGAAACATAAACTACGCATCTCATAAAGATAAAAAGATGTCCAAGAGACATAAAAAAAATATCCAGTACAAGTCCTCAAAAAAAATTACTGATAATAAAGTCTAAAGACTTGGAATGTCGGAGCATTTCCAAGTATACAGTAGATAACATCTAAGTCTCAAAAATTAGCTAACATATCACAACTCCTCCTCCTTATCATCATCATCAGCATGACCGGCATATCCAGAAGGACCAGCTGCAGAGGTACCAGCTCCAGAAGGGTGAGGAGGAGCACCAGTGTAAAACTCACCGACATAGTCTCGAGGAGCACGGTCAGAACGGTACCAATCATATGCGTTACCGGGCTAAAAGTAGGCATGAACAGCCTCATCCTTACAGCGGTAACCAGAGAAGGCTGCATCTCTAGGAATAGAACCTGCAGAATGTCCAGTCTGGGCGAATCGGAGATCAGCGAGAGAATTTGCTATCGTCTGATAACGAGTGACATCGCGGAACTTACGCTCACGAACTATATCCGTCATCGAGACGTGCAAATCCGAAAGGTGCTGGTGTATGACCTCAAAGGTCATGGCATACTGCTGAGGGGGTGGAGGAGGTGGAGCAGTAGGAGGAACAGTAGGAGGAGCAGCAGCAGTCATACTATGACGAGATAACTTCAGAAACTTAGGCTCAGGGTCTTGAGTACAAGTTGACAAATCAATATCGAAACGCTGGAAGATGCGTAGGAGAATCATCGCATAAGAGAGATTTCTATCTCTTGTACGACAATGTCCCATCATCTGGATAATGGTCTTAGGGGCAGAAAATAGAATCCCCTTAAGAATGTGATACATAGCAGATAATTCAAGAGATGTGACATCATCCTTTGAAGTAGACTTTGGAAGGATAGTGGAGTAAATGATACGGTGCAATTCATAATTAAACAAGTTCAAGTTGTTTGTCTTGAACTTTCTAGAGCGAACTCGATCAGGTGCACAGAGTTCCGCTTTGAAACTAATAAGTGTCGTGCCGTCGGGGAATTCAAATTCAATGATATCAACAAGCTGTTCACCTTCGTTGGAAATACCAAGGATTTCCGCTAAGAGGGCATCATTGAAATTGATATCTAGTCCGCCAACACGAGTACTTACGTCAAACGTGTTTAATATAATATTACAGTAGAAAAGTCTAATGGCATTAGTTGCTACAGGGAAACAAAGTTTAACAAAATATTGTAACCCTAATGCCTCAAAATAAGGGCGGTGTTCTGGAAACACAGTCCACTTGATAGGAGCGCCTGTGCATATGGATCTCATGGAGAAGTCTCCATACCACAGTAGGGCTTGATCTAGGGTTTGAAAGTAAAATCCATCGAACACGCCATCGCTAGATTGGACTGGCAAAAAGAGGAAATATGTGGGTGGATTCGAAGATGAACCTTCTTCACTAGGATTGGTCGTCTTCTTCCTCTTGAAGGGGTTAAATCCCTTAGGTGCCATTGTGCAATAAAGTAAAATGCACGAAATTGAAAAGAGGAGAAATATGAAGTTATACCTCCCGAGATTCGAATATGTTGTAGAGAACAAAGAACTCCGTACGAATCCAAGATTTGGATGAATTTCACCACGTAGATTGGGAGAGAAGGAGTGGTGAAGAACTAGGGTTTTACAGCTTTTCGCGCGGCTGCTGTGTTGTGATGGTGGATTTGAGAAGCAATGAAGAAGAAAGGCTCTCGGGTTCTGGTTATATAACCTGATACCCTAACCGAACTCGGGCCGAATTCGGTCCGAAGTCTGGCCGAATTCGCCTGGGGTTAGTTTGGGACACTTTTTTTTTCATTGGCTCATTTCAAATATTTAATTCAAAGATCAGTAATTTCAATCTTCAATTAATATAATTAATATTATTTTATAAATTAAATTTCGTTACACAGCGACTGTTTCAGATTAGCTATAGGAGTACTGTCCCAGCTGGCGGAGGTTCACCGGGGAACTCTTAAATACCGCTTCGCTTCAACCGTAGTTGTGGTGACAGACAGACTCTTTATTGGCTTATCTCTAACACAGTTTTTGTATATTGAAATAAAATCATAAAATAAAATTAATTAACATTATTGACGTCCAAAATTCCTAATTCTCGACGTAAATAATTGAAACGATCTTCTGCTAGAGGTTTTGTGAAAATATCAGCTAATCGATTCTCAGTATCTATGTACACAAGGTTAATATCTCCACTTTGATGATGATCTCTAGGAAAATGATGTCGAATCTCGATATGCTTAGTACGAGAATGACATACTGGATTCTTAGTCAAATTAATAGTACTCGTGTTATCACAGAAAATGGGAATGTGTGTGTAAAATAAATCAAAGTCTTCAAAGGTTTGTTTCATCCACAAAATCTGAGTACAACAACGTCCTGCAGAGATGTACTCAGTCTCTGTTGTTGATAGGGCTACAGAATTTTGCTTTTTACTAAACCATGAGACTAAAGCCTTGCCTAAGAAATGACATGTGCCACAGGTACTTTTTCTATCAAATTTGCATCCAGCAAAATCTGTATCTGAGAAACCAATAAGGTCAAAGGGCTTAGTTTTGGAATACCATAAGCCAACAGAAGAAGTGCCCTTAAGGTATCGAAATATACGCTTAATTGCGCACAGATGTGATTCCTTTGGATTAGCTTGAAAACGTGCACACAGGCAAACACTAAACATAATATCTAGACGACTAGCAGTTAAATAAAGTAAACTACCGATCATACCTCGATACTTACGTGTGTCGACTGGCTTGCCTTGTTCATCAATATCAAGTTTTGTTGAAGTTGCCATCGAAGTGCCAATAGGTTTGACATTATCCAGATTAAACTTCTTTAGCAAATCTTTTGTGTACTTGGCTTGATTTATGAATGTCCCATTGTCAGTTTGTTTGATTTGCAGTCCGAGAAAGAATTTTAGCTCTCCCATCATGCTCATCTCAAACTCATTTTGCATACACTTAGAGAATTTTTGACACAGAGATTCATCAGTAGATCCAAATATAATATCATCAACATAGACTTGTATTAAGAGAAGCTTGCCATTAAAAGACTTAATAAAAAGTGTAGTGTCAACCTTGCCTTTTGAAAAATCATTGTCAAGTAGGAAAGAGCTTAGATGATCATACCAAGCACGAGGGGCTTGTTTTAAACCGTATAAAGCTTTCTTCAACTTGAAAATATGATCAGGGTTTTTAAAATCTGTGAAACCTGGAGGTTGTGCTACAAAAACTTTTTTTTTATAAAACCATTTAAAAATGCACTCTTGACATCCATTTGAAATAATTTGAAATTATGAAAATAAGTAAATGCACATAATATGCGAATGGATTCTAATCTCGCAACTGGGGCATAAGTCTCATCGTAGTCGATACCTTCTTCCTGATTGTATCCTTGAGCTACGAGTCGAGCCTTATTACGAGTCACTAAACCATTCTCATTCAGTTTATTTCGGAATACCCAACGGGTGTCAATGACCGGATGATCAATAGGCTTGGGAACAAGTTTCCAAACTTGATTCCGTTCAAATTGGTTTAATTCCTCTTGTATAGCATCTATCCAAAAACTATCACTACATGCTTCATCAATAGTTTTGGGTTCTAGCTGTGAAATGAATGTAACACTAGAAACAATATCTCTACTGGATGTACGAGTACTTACACCTTTGGTAATATCACCAATTACCAAATCCTTTGGATAATCAGCCATAAATTTCAATCGTTTCGGCAGACTCTGAAGGTAGCTGGTTCCTGGATCTTCTCTAGGAGGATCAGCTAGTACCGAGCTTGGTTGAGAATCAGCTGTTGTTAAGCTTGGTATAGTTAGATCTTCGTCATTGTCATCGATAGTCATTTGATTCAGTTCATTAAAAGTGACGTTGATTGACTCTTCGATGATCATGGTTCGTTTGTTGAAGACTCTGTATCCTTTGCTCTTGGCCGCATAACCTAAAAATATACCTTCATCGGTCTTTTCGTCAAACTTTCCCAAGTTGTCTTTTGTATTAAGAATAAAGCATTTACAACCAAATATTCTAAAATATGAAACTGATGGAATTCTATCAAACCATAACTCAAGTGGAGTCTTCTTCGATTTGGGTCGAATTAGAACTCTATTGAGAACAAAACAAGCTGTATTGACAGCTTCAGCCCAAAAATATTTGGGTAGACTAAACTGGTTTAACATTACTCTGGCCATCTCGGATAGTGTTCTGTTCTTACCTTCTACAACTCCATTTTGTTGTGGAGTCCTAGGGCAGGAGAACTCGTGTACAAAACCGTGTGTGTCACAAAATTGCTCAAACTCTGCATTCTCGAATTCGCCACCATGATCGCTTCTAATACGAGTGATCATGTAACCTTTTTCATTATGTACTTTCTTGCAAAGGGCGACAAATTCTGCTAATGCGTCATTCTTGCGTGTCAAAAAGTATACCCACGTGTATCTAGAGTAATCATCTACAATTACAAAAGCATAAAGCTTACCTCCGAGGCTAGCAACTCTACTAGGATCAAATAAGTCCATATATAGCAATTGTAGAGGTCTAGTAGTAAAAAAACTGCATTTACTAACTTGAATGTGGATCTGGTAGCTTTGTTCTTTTCACATTGGCTGCATACCAAATCCTTCTTGAATGTTATGTCCGGTAAATCGCGTACAAGCTTCTTCGTGGTTAATCTTGAGATTGTGTCCATATTTGCGTGACCGAGTCTCATATGCCACAGATGACTCTCATTACTTTTAGCCATTAAGCATCTACCTGAAATATTAGTTTCTTCCAACAAGTAGAAAACATATATATTGTCTTCCCTGATACCTTCAAAGATAGTACTACCAGTTGAGCTATCAACTATAGTACATTTGTCTTTGCCAAAGTTATACCATAACCATGATCAGCTAGATGACTTACGCTGAGTAGATTATGTTTCAACTCGGTAACCAGACAGACATCCTTAACCACAAGATAGGGAGACTTACCAACATCACCGATACCAATGATATACCCTTTCAAGTTATTACCGAAGGAGACATAGCCTTCCTTTTTCTTCTTCGACAGTGTTACAAATAATGTAGCATCACCGGTCATATGTCGTGAACAACCGCTGTCGAGGATCCATTTGCTTTTAGCATGTGAAAGGTGTTCCACCTACAAAACAGTTTGCAGATGAAACTTTTGGTACCCATTTTTTGTAGGGTCCTGAAATGTTAGCTTTTGGTATCCATGCATAAATATTTAAATCAACAAGCTTTCTGATTCTATATGCTGAAAAAATATGACCAATATGGCTACAATAATGATATTGTGCATATTTAGTGTTGAAAGCTGAGTGATGTGCATGTAAAAGGTGTTCTACCTACAAAACTGTTTGCAGATGAAAGCTGAGTAATTTGCACGGGAATGTTCCGATTTTCCTAGGTTTAGGTTTTCTAGTATAGAAGAAAGCATACCTATAATCCTGTTTTGGCTTAACCTTTTGGGGTAAAGGTTTGATAGGGTTAGGTCTGACAGCGTTTGGCTTGGGAATGTTCCAATTTTTCGGTAAGTGACACGTGTTAGGGTAGGAAGCAGCAGTCTCAGGCTGTTTTCCTAACCTAATTTCCAATCTTTTGGAAGTGTCGTACAACTTAGTATAATCAGTAATGAGTGTTTCCATTCTGATTTGTGCACTTTGAAGACTTTTCTTCTTTTTAGAAAGTTCTTCTTTCAGTTGGTCAATAACCTTGTCTTTCTCTTCAGATGACTTGGTAGTCTCGTGTAATAAGAGCTTAATAGAGGAAAGCTCACCAGACTCACTAATATTATTTCTAACCTTAGCTAGTAGGTCGGTAAGTCTTCCTATTTTACCTTTGTACTCTTTGAGTACCTTCTTAGAGGTTTGATATTTGCTACGCAGTTTCCTGTAATCACTTTTAGTTCACTGAAGGCATCTCCTAATTGCTCAAAGGTGAAGTCATCATATGTATCAACTACAGGTTCAGTAGCTACCTGATCGGATGCCATAAAGCATACGTTTGCAGCGTCTTCTGATTATTCATCTTCTGAGTCGCTGGCTTCACTTGCATGCCATATACTGGTGTTGGCATATCTCCGAGATGTTGATCTCTTCAGGTTCGCTTTTTTATACCTGTTGCTCTTCTTGCTTGATAATGAGTTTGTAGGACTATCCTTCTTCATGTGTCCCTTCTTCTTGCAGCCATAGCAGACAGCATTATCTTGATACCAGTTGTTGATGCTATTATTTTCTTTGGCTTTCTTCTCATATCTCATGAATCTTTTGAATTTCCTTGCTAGGAGTGCTTGATCTTCAGCATCAGATTCACTGATGTCTGAATCACCTTCAGCAGCTTTTCTGTGCTGAGCCTTGAAAGCGATTGTCTTCTCCTTTGGTGCAGGCTCTTCAAAATCTTGTAGCTCCAGTTCATGAGTGAGTAGCTTACCCATGAGTACTTCGAGGGACATAGTTGTGAGGTCGATTCCTTCAATGATCGCAGTATCCTTTGGAATCCAGTTCTTGGTAAGTGCTCGCAGGAGTTTGCGAATCTTTTTATGGTTACTGTAATCTTTGCCTAGGGAGGACAAAGGATTTGCAATATCCAAGAATCTTTCGAACATCTGAGTAACTATTTCGTTGGGCTTCATCTTGAACACCTCATACTCTTGAGTAAGTCTGCTGACTTTTGATTCTTTGACTTGAGTCGTTCCTTCATGTGTGACTTCAAGAAGCTTCCAAACTTCATTAGCAGTTGTGCAGATAGATACCCTGTTAAATTCAGTTCTGTCTAAAGCACAAAATAAAGCGTTAATAGCACGTGCGTCAAGACTGGCCATTTTCTTTTCTTCCTCTGTATATCTGTTATGGGGTTTTTTAACTAAAACTCCATCAACATTTATACGAGATGGCTTTTGATAGCCATCAATAACAATAGACCATAAATCAAAGTCAAGTGATTTCAAGAAGAAACTCATCCATGTTTTCCACTAGGTATAGTTCGTACCATCAAATAGTGGAGGTCTGTTTGTGGCCTGGCCTTCACTTGTAAATTTTACAGTTGCCATGTGTTGTACTATGATCTATATAACAATTAATTAAATGAATAAATAATTATAATGTTACCTGGTTTTACCTGTAACACCTTCTCTGATAGCAATTGTAGGAACGAAATCGTAAAGCACAATACTCTAGAGGGGCGGTGAATAGAGTTGGCAGCGAAAAAATGCTAATTAAAAAATGTTAGCAGCAAGATCACAGAATAATAATCACAACTAAATAATGTAAAGGCAGAGATAGGAAAGCAAACGCAAAGACAGCGATGTATACTGGTTTCCCTCTGTTGAGGACTAGTCCAGCCGGTAGAACTCTTGCTACCAGTTGAATCCACTATTGGCAAAACCGCAAGTTTTCTTACGAAGTCCTTGCAACTTCTACAACGCGAGCTTTGATACGAAGAACTCGTCCAACTTCAATTTTGAAGAGTTGAATCTTCTATCAAGCCTCTGATTACAATTACTCTGAAACTTCTAGACCGCACCACACTGGCAAATCGACTAGAGGATTGTAACTGGCTTGGGATCTGAAATTTGAAGCTCGAGAAAACTCTTTGGAAGACTGAAAGCTTTTTAGAAGAGAGACGATTGAAAGTGAATGAGTGAGTTGAAATGATCGAAATCCTTCTCTATTTATAGGAATTCCAAAGACAGAATTCTGGCAGAATTCGGACAGAATTCGGGCAGAACTCGATGAGAAAATCTCGGTCAAATCCGTAACTGCAGGAGGACCAAGTTCCCGAGAATTCAAAAATCAAAACGGTCACTAACCGAACTCTGGCCGAACTCTGGCCAAACTCTGGCCGAGTTCTATCAGGGTTAGGTTAGGTTTTTAAAAATAGTTTTTGGGAATTTTTGAAAACCTTTTTGAAAACCTTTGAAGTATGAATGTTTATCAAAACTAAGGATATTTAAAAAAACATTTTGAAATCATTTTGGAATAGCCTATTTGCCAGTACGACTCGGTGTACAACGTATTCCTAGACTCAATAAAATGAAAATTACATTGCTCAAAGAAATACAGACTCGAACAGACAAACATTGCTTCGTTCTTGAACTGTATAGATAGCTGTTCTTGATCATGTCCAAGAGTCCGAGATATCCTGACTAGCTTCATATATCGAGACAGAGTTTGATTAATTATTAAAATCAGTTTGACCATATGACCAATGGGCCAATACATGTACGTGCTTATATCGAGCGCTTCCGTCAGATAGCTCAGAGTTTACCACCTGGTGAGCCCGAATCCATGCTTATGGACTTGTGCCACAAAAATATGCTCCCCTTAATCAAGTTGTGGCACAGTGCTCTATGCAGAGAGTGGACACCTTTCATCAACGAAGGAGATGTAGCCAAAAAAAAGCCTCGAGATGCACAACTGTTAGGATTGAGTTTCCCCTCACTCGAAGAGAAAGGAAAGCACTCATCTAGCAATAATCTCGTCCCCAAGGACGGTAAAGGGAAGCAAGCCATGACCGTCAACATCTCCAAAGGTTCAGCGTCAATGAACTAAAAGCCGACAGAAGCACCAAAGCCGAAGAAAACCTACTCCTTCAATGATGAAGAAACGCTAGAACTCTTCGACATGTTGATGAAGGGTGGCTAGCTTCAACTCCCACCTCCAAAGTGTTTTGACGAAGTAGAAAAGGTGGACAATCCAAAGTACTACCACTATCACCAGTACGTTGACCATTCAACACGCGACTACTATATATTGAAGAGGCAGATCTAGCACCTCATTGATGCCAAGGTCATCTCACTCGACTATGAGAAAAAGACTGTCACTGCCAACATGGTCACCCTCCAGTTCAAAATTTTTTCCAAAATAGAGACTCAAGACGGTGTCATCCACATCCCAACGACGATAATAGATGTATTCAACCTTCCACTGGCCTGTGACAATGCTCAAGACCTCATTCCACTTATGACGCCCTGAGGCAAAGTTATATGGATCCATCCTGATCTTGCCCCAGACATGATGCGGACAGCAGCGCGCTCTACCAAGGGGAAGCAAGTCAAGTCGTGTTGTATGGTTTTTACCTCAACTGATGACACTCTGGTTACTACTTGCTCGACTCACTAGCTAAAGGACCACCAGGCTTTGGAAGAAGAATTCCTCTACCTGCCGCTCCCACTACACTCGATGCATCAAAAGCAAATCCGTCTCAAGCCCCTGCGGCAGATAAACAGAGTTAAAAGAAGGTTCGCTTTGACAAACCTCTAAGGAAAGACTCAGTATTAGGGTCGATCAAGCCCTACAACGTCGACATATATATTTGTGCAGCTTGCTAATACTCCAGCCAGGTTATCGTTCTTCGAGCACCTCCGTCTCTCCAAAAAAACTCAAGACGCCCTCAGCGAGGGTCTGCAGAACGTCGATTCTTTCCTCACCCAGGTGCAACCACCTAAGGAGGACCCTATCGTATGCCCATATTGTCATAGCGTGGTCGACGTGATTCTTGTGAGACTCGTCTCACAGTATCGGTATTTATATACGGATACGTATTTTTGTACTATATTTTGTATTTTCTTGGTTTTCAGAACGCTTTAAAATTTTCCCAACTTATAGATTTTCTTCTTGATCGGTATATCGCCAGTATACCAATGTATACCGATGGCATACTGCCTAGACAGATTTTTTACATTTTAGATATTTTCTATTTCAGATATTTTTATGAATAGTGTTTCCGATATTTTCGTAAATAGTATTTTGGATATCTTGATAAATAGTGTTTAGATATTTTTATGAATAGTATAGATGCATCCTATTATCCAATGGATACTTGATTTTCTTTGGATGACTATGATTGACTTAGAGCTTCACATGGATCACCATCCAACGGTTATGATAAATTCTCCCTTCTATATATACCCTTTCACTTTCTCTCTCCTCTCTCTTTTTATTCTCTTTACTCTTTCTTCAGTTTTTATTCTCTTCTCTCCCCCTTGGAGCTTGCCAAGAGCTTGGCCTTGAAGCCTAGAATGTTGTTTCGTACCCCTCTTGGTGGTAGAGTGGAAGATCAGGCTCGGAGCTTAACCTAGGCAAGTACATCTTGCAAAATCTTGAACAATATTGCCTTTTTGCCATTTTTATTTGTTTTACTCTCTTTCTTGCATGATTCTGAGCCTCTTTAGAGCTTGGAGTATTTTGGTTTTGATGTTTACATTTTGTAGATCTAAGTTTGTAGTTTTCTCGGTTTTTTTTCGGTTTTGATCTCTTAAACTTTGATATTTTCAAAATCTAAGGGTTACATATTGTGGGAAATTTTAGTCTACCCAATTTTGGCTTTTGAACCAATTAATTTCGATTTATTTTGAGTAAGTTATGGCATTTTTATGTTTATGGGATTCCCGTACATCTTCGGTGCTGCTGGGAAGATGAACAATGTCACGCACCTGCACGTCGTGCTTTCGTGCCTCGCGTATCGTGCATCCGTGCAATGTGCGTTTCGTGCGTCGTATGCCTACGCGATTCGTTGGTTGTGCGCCTGTGTGACGTGCTCTCGCGCCTCGTGCGTCGTGCATCCGCGTGCTACGCGTTTCATGCGTCGTGCGCCTGCACAATTCGTTAGCCACACGCCTGCACGATTCGTTGGTCGCGCACCTGCGTGCCGAGCTCTTGCGCCCCGCATGTCATGCATCCGCACGCTACGTATTTTGTACGATGCGCGCTCGTGCGATTCATTCGCCGTGCACCTATGCACCGTGCTCTCGCGCTCCGTGTGCCGTGCATCTGCACGCTGAGCTATTCATGGCCGTACGCCCGCGCGATTCTTTCGTCGTGCGGCAGCACCGTACTCTCGTGCTCCATGCGCCGTGCATCTACGTGTTGCACATTTCGCGACCGCGTGCCTGCAAGATTGGTTTACCGCCCGCCTGCACGTTATGCTCTCGCGCCCCGCGCACCGTGGACAGTTTTGTCCCCGTGCGTGCGAATGGTTGTTTTTGCATGTTTAAGCTATTTTGTAACTAGAATCTTGAAAAACTTAAAACACGAAAGTTGTAGATCTTTGTCTTGGCTTCAATAATCTTATTATTTTACCTTAATTGGAGTTTTATGCGACTGATAATTTCAATTATAGTTTTTGATCTTCTTGGCATATTTTTTGTGCTTGGCCAAACTTTTGACAACCCGACTTGATAACTTGTTAATATTGAACTTAACTTGAACACGATAATATGATCTCATCTTGATAATCTTGATGATGGCCCATCGAGGCACACCCATGTCACATGTCTTTTCCTTCCTTACTAGATAGTGGCTCGTCGTGGCGCACCCATGTTACATATCTTCTTTGCTTACTAGTTAGTAACCCATCGTGGTGCACTCTTGTACATGTCTTTCCTTGCTTATTAGATAGTGGTCCATCGTGGCGCACTCATGTTACATGTCTTCCTTGCTTACTAGATAGTGACCCGTCGTGGTGCACTCTTGTACATGTCTTTTCTTGCTTACATGATAGTGGTCTGTCATGGTGTACCCCCTATTTTCCCTATAGTGGCTCGTCGTAGCGCACTCCTAGCTTCCAACTTATTATATTTTTCTTGTTGTGGCTTGTTATAGTGCACCTTCTTGTATTGTTCAGTCTTGCATATCATGTTTAGGATGGATTCTGCTGAATGCCACACCCAGAATCCAACAAGAAAATGTTAAGGACTAAACAACTAGCTTGATTATCTAGATCATTGGGAGGAGAGAATTTCTCAGTTACCTGATATATATATATATATATATATATATATATATATATATACATTTTAAAATGGAGAATATTATTAGAAGCGAAACAGGGGTGCCGCCTATAAAACCTCCACTCGGGAGGACACCTACCTACTAAGCCATAAAGGGGAATCGAATCCGACCGGGAGAGCCGGGGGTGGGGGAACGAAAGAAGAGACAGGGGATGGGGAGCACCCGTCCAGCCCGAGCTAAGGAGGGTACTTAAAGAGCGGGAACTGCATCTTTCCTGAGCTGGAGGAGCGCAGGACCCTAGACGGGATAGGCGCCGCTGCAACCTGCTTAGCTGCCAGCTTTAGCTGCACCTCCCGCGTATATATATATATATATATATATATATATATATATATATATATATATACACACACACACACACACACACATGGGATTTGGAGCTATATGTCATGATGAGCACTCTTCCAGCACACCATCGAGTAGGGTACCTCTTTAGGACACGTATCTTACTTTGGTGTGTCTGCTATACTTATTTTCTTTTGTCCTAGATGAGTCGGATAGTCTGCAGGACATTAACTGGATTGGATTTCTCAAAAGTACATGTGTTAGTAATTAGGATTGTGATAACCCTAGTAAGCTAATGTATAAAGCCGTGCACATTACTTGGCCGTGATTGTTGTATGGAGTCCAGTCTAGTCTAGTTTTGTCTAGGTAGTGTCCAGATTTGTTTATTTCAGTACATCATTGTTTATGCTTTACTTTTGCCGATAAATGATTAGAGACTAAGTTCTGTTCAGGAGAATGGTTACAACCCCGGTCCTTTTTTGGTTTATGGGTTGTTACTTGGATTTCGGAATAATTCCTAAGTTATCTTATCATTTCTCGTTCTATATAGTTCTTACATACTCACATATCCCAGTTGTCTAACATGCTCACATGTTCCAGTTATCTTACATACGAACATGTTCCATTTATCTAACATGCTCATATGTCACAATTATCTAACATGCTCACATATCCCAGTTATCTCACATGCTCACATGTACCATTTCTCTTACATTGTTCAGTTTAATTCACACGTCAACAGTTTACTTTATGTCACATATTATTTACCTTATGTTCCATGTTGTTTGCTTATTGTCTTTTCTATTCTCGGGATAAGTACATTGGTAGTGCATGAGTCTCGATCCATATTTACTTATTTTGTCTCTATCCATTGCTATGTTAGTTATTTGCTGGTTTTAGTTCATAGTTTGCCTTCCTTTGTGGTACTTGCTATTAGGGGTCTAACCCTACTGGTTTTTTTTGGCCAGATCTGATAGAGGAGTCCGCATGATCTTTCGTACCATCTACTCGACGGTGACTACACGGAGCACCAGAGTACCTTAGTGGGTTTTCCTATATCATCCTCCCACTAGTTATGTACATTATCTTTTGTGGCGTTTAGCCTCCGAGCACGTGTTTAGCTCGTATTTTGGATCTTGACATTTAGCCTATGGGCCTAAACATGATTTGCATATTCTAGAATATAGCTAGAGCTTATCATGTATGACTATTACTCTTGCTAGTTCTTCACTTTGTATTACTAGCTTCATGATCATCTATGTATATATAGTTTGGGACGCTTTACTATTTTATGTATGATGATCATACTTCTTGTACCTTGCATATTTTTCTGTGATTAAGATACCTAGGATTATATGACTTACTTCATAACCGTCATATATGACATTTTATGACGATTTTTTTACACCAGCAACCGTGATAAAAATAGGTGTTATAAATGTTTATGAAAACCTTTATAAATAATATCATCTTATATGACACTTATTTCTTGAAAATGTTATTAATAATACAACTATATATAACACTAAATTTTCAAGCGATGTAAATATTATCATTATTTATAACATATCTATTTAGAAGCGTTATAAATAGAACATATATACATGACGCTTTTTAACCTATTCTAGTATTCACACATATATATCACCTGTCAAAGCTTCTAACTCAATGCATTATAAAGAGCAATACTCAATACTGCTCAAATTTAAAACATTCATTTGAACCAGATGCAACATAAATTACTTCAATATAAATTTAACAAACACTTATAATATTCTTTTAGAATTAAAAATATATTTAATTTTGTACCAAAAGTTCATAACACCACCATCTTAATTACATTTTCTTCGAAATAGATATCAAAATACATATATTCACATTCATTAGTAGATGGCATCCTCAAAACTGTTCTTCCTTTGGCTTCAACGTTCATCTGGCGCCCTCAAAACTGTGGACATCAACTTCAAAATTGTCAACAATGCACCCTAAAAAATTGTCAAGCAAAATACTAAAAAATAAATTAAACATCAAACAACCATGAGATACGACTATTTATAGCAAAAAAAATTAAAAAAATAAATTAACTATGCAACATGATATTTTATCTATATATAGCGAAGAATCGGACATTTGATTAACTATAATTTCTAACATCAACCACAACCAGTAAAATAGATAAACAAATTTACACTTGCCAAAAAAATTCATATAAATGCTCACTTCAGCATTAATTCCAGGCTAAAAAGAGCTTGGTCCTAAAACATCCTACAATCAGAATTGTTTGTTTTACATGCTAAAATCAGTGAAATATATATATAGTTTACTGATTATATATATATATATATATATATATATATATATATATATATATATATATATTTTTTTTTTTTTTTTTTTTTTTTTATATATATATATATAAATATATATATATATATATATTTATATATATATATATATATATATATATAATCAGTAAACTATATATATATATATATATATATATATATATATAATCAGTAAACTATATATATATATATATATATATACTTAGGCTTCCATATATGGTAGAACCAGTGCAAATAAAGATAATTATAAAGTGATTGTGAATCATAGGAAATAATGAGTGAGTGTTCGGTTTGAAACATAAGTCTGTCCAAGATCTCCTGCTCATTATATGAACTATGATGAGAATCACAGAGTATCAACTAAACAAGCACTACAATTAACAAATGTAAATTGGTAGGCATCCTTAGAAACTATATATTGCTGGAGTATATGGAAAGCGGGAAAGGGTTGTACATGACTGCCTACTTTATGTGAAAGAAAAAGGTTGCATTAAACTGAAGAAGAACCTTTCCATATTGTTCCAAATATTAAGTTCAGTAAGCTTCAGACGAAAAATTTATCGACAAAGTCACTGTTAAAGAAAACACTTTTTAAAGAGATTTCATATTTATCAAGTAAATTGGATCAATATGACGTTCATAGAACAGAACTTTTTTATTTTGTCAAGAACATAACCATTTAGTTAGTTCTCTAGAAGCAATGCAAATGACCAACAACTAAGAAGAGGCAAAAAAAATGAGGATTCAAAATTAGGTATTAATGTTTACCTAATGTACGTTTGGTTGCAACAGGGAGAACATTTGAAAAGAAGGACCCGTGCTCCAGGAACGTGATCACGGAGGTTGCAGAAGGAGACAAGGAGGATGTGCATTTGGCAGTGAAGGATGCTAGAGAAGCCTTCGACCATGGCAAGTGGCCTCGCATGTATGGTTATGTATGACTTCTTTCCCAGTGTGGTTCTTTTTCGCCTTTTTCACATCTACACATCCTTGAGCATAGATATCTGCACATTTAAATCCAACTGTGTATCGATCAGATCCTGAGATTCAAGCTATAACTTGCACATCCAACATCACATGAATACACTTGTTTCTTATTCTGTTTTTGAACCTATTGCCACTCATTTTTTGCATATGTTAATTTTAATAGTCCTGTATCTGATATGTAAAGCATGGATGGTCACATAGTTATCTTTAGAAATTTTATTTTCAACTTCAAGAGTATCATACAATTACCAAGCATTCCATAAGCAGCCCTCCAAAAAGGATTAAAATTGATATAGTTCTATAAACAATCAAAATATTGAAGCAATAAAGATATCCTAGTTAACGTAATATAGAGCCAAGATAGACAAAATTTTCTAGACTAGATTATGGTATATACCTTCCTTGAAGTAGCATGCCAAGACTGGAAACTAACCAGGGTATTGTGTGAGTACTGTCAACTTTATTTACAATTGAAAAAATGGCACCAAATTCACATAGACGATCTCGGTAATATGTACTATTCAAGATTCGAAGCCGAGCAACTGCATCTACATCATCTGATCTTGGTCTTCGAGCTCCTTTAGACTGAAGTGGAGAATGATAAAATCAAGATCGTTTTATAACATAATAACAGTATAAATATATAATCAAAGAAATGACTACATTATTTATTAAGATCCTCGTAATTTTGAAAATTGGAAGTACTATAACAAAAACAACCAGAATAAAAGGAACTAAATATTTGGATGTAAAAGATGGATATCAGCATACATGAATGTTGAAAAAGTTTGAAATTGATGTACTAACAAAGTTGAATCTCAACTATATCTCACTCGAACATTTAAAACCATCCATGATTACAAACATGGGATTATATTTTGAAAGACCTACAATTTTACACATATGGGAATAATTTATTTCAATTGACATCCACGTTTGTTGTTCCAGAATACTTTCTTCCTACACTAGGATTCTCGCAAGTTTGTATGAAGAATAAACTAAGGGTTGATGTACCAAGAAGTACAGACCAGTGGCTTGTGTAACTAATCTATATTCTGTATGAAACTTTCATGTGATTCCTAGAGTCTGTATTCTATGGAAGTTCTCAATGTTTGTATTGTGGCAATCACAATGCTGGATACGATGCATGTATGTTGTATTCCATGCTTCTTCCAAATCACTCTCTAAATAACATGGTAAAGCTGTAATTGGCATTATATGAGAACTTTGACTTGTAAAAACTAAAGGCCCTACAACCAGGCCTTGCATATCCTTCCAATTACAATGCAAATTTTAGATGTAGAGTAAAACATTTCATATTTCCACTCATACCAAATGAGAAAACCCACCTACCATATAAAATTTTATCATCAAAATGCTCTAAACTATATATATATACACTAACTCCTTAAATAAATAAATAAAGTCATTCCTTCTAAGTTCTAATGTAGTACACAGAGATGAAAATGGTTAGAGACATGATAGCTTGAGATTCAGTACCATCTAGAATTGACAAAGAAGGGTACCAATTTATTGAATGAATAACAAAATCCCATTCCGCAGTACAGAGATGAGAAGATAATCAAGGAAATGATAGTTTGATTATAGTACAAATGGAGTATATTCTCACACTTCACCTAAAAGACTGATAAAACATGAATAAACTAAAAGAACGTATACAAGCCATGTACAATGCATAAAATATGAGAAAATAATAGTACAGAATATCTAGAAGTAAAAAACAATTATCAAATCCATAAGAAAAAAATAAGATAAACCATTAAACAAGAAAGTTAAAAAACCCAGCAAGTATCAATATACAGTAGTAAATGTAGTGGCAATATTTGAACATACGAGGCTTATCCCCCGATATAGAGAATCATGGTGTAAAAATGGCCATGCTCCCTGTCCATTGTAGATCTCGTAGATACACAACTACTGTCCAGTCTTTTCTAGTTCAATTTCATCACGCTCATAATTATCAAAATAGTAGATTTGCTTTTCTGCTTTTCGAGCATTTTGGTACAAGTCCTCCCATGAACCCAAATTTCTGTGTCCTATCCTCGATCTACAAACCAACAGAAAATCATTTAAATCAGCTCGATATATTTGTTCATGACAAACTTAAACAGTGACATTTTAAAGAAAGAATTTACCTCCTCCTTTTTTCGTCGATCATAACCTTCCAAAATCTCTATTTCGCTAAGAGAATCCCAATCTGATTTGGTAGGGAAGTCCTGAATAGAAGATTCACTGACTTCCTTGGTAATATTAGCAATTTCAGGGCTGTCCATTTGAACCTCCAGAAATTCAACAATGCTAATGACAACTTTAGAATCCTTCTGTCAGGCCAAAATATCGGATTGTCTATTTTTCTTCTCAAACGATTCCTATGCCCAAGCCTTTTGATTTATATGACGAATGTTGAGTGGGAGCATTGCGTCAGAAGGAAACTGGAGTACACTTTCAAGAAGCTTTGCATAATCAACGACATAACCCGATACTAACATATTTTCAGCGAGTGATTTCCCAGAAGAAGCAACTGTGAGTGCTAACTCGAAAGCTTCTTATCTTCTATTAAAAGTGAGAAAGTTGTCACCAGTGTGTCCGAGTCAAAATCAAAAAATAACCCATGCGTTCGATCAGCAAGCTGCAGTACGTAACCAAAGAGTAAGATTCAAAACTTACCAAGTGCACTAACAAAAAAATCAAGAGTTAATTACTAAGCTCACATATTTTCTTATGATATCCATATTGGGAACAATGGCAGGAAGACCAAAGGATATTGATCGCAGTAATAACGGAGGAAAACTCTGTTCCTCCTGAAAGGAGCCATAAAGAAAGATATCTCCCATCAATAGCAAACTGTTCACATCACCATCTACACCATAGTGCTTTACCGAATCAACATGCAATCCCATACGAGAAGAAAGTTCCTGATCCAACGCATAACCAATTAGTTTTCACAAAAAAACATTTAACCTATACTAATATTACAAGACAATAATGTATTAGACGCAGAGACATTTGTAACAAAGCTTTGAATTTAAAAATAACTCAGTCTATGCATGTAACAGTGAAGGACATGTAGTTTGCAAGAACCCAAATGAAAAATGCAGTTTGCATGAAGTAGTTGCTTACTTCTTGCCAAGACAAAACAAAATAAAAATTTATATTATAATTTTTCATCATAATTAATCAGTGAATATCACCCGAGAAACCGGGCACTTAATCCAATTAATTGCATGCCAATTAGTCTAAAGTTCTATGTGACGCATACTTATGATTAACCAGACGAATAATCTGCTTAACATGAACCAGTCATGGACTGAGCACAAAAAGAGAACTGCTTAATATAACTTTTCATCAAATTAAGTTTCAAGTGTTGGAATTTGATAAATGATCCTAAATTTGAGAAACAATGAAAGATCATATGCATATGATATCTTTAAAATAATAGCATTAATTACTCAATCCATAGCTTACCTGCAAAGCAGAGCCATGGTCCACTTTCGAATTTCCACATAAGAAGAGCAATTTAATTATTCCTCCCAGGCCTTTTGTTCTTGCAATTTTCGAAATAGTAGTTGTCGAGGCATTCGCGGAAGCTGCATATTCCCATGGTAGATCATCGTAGAAAACGTAGCTCCTAATTACTAAGGGACGGAGGAGGCCGGTGACGTATGGGGCGGAGGAGGCATTGACAGCGTACAGGGCGGATGAGGCGTCAATGGCGGTCGCCTCTATCAAAAGAAGAAGAAACCCTAGATCAATAAGGAAAGAGCAGAGATGGGTTATATCTAGATGGATCGAGAAACCCTAGATTTGGGGAGTATTGTTACGTACATATTCGGAACAACAGTTTTCTTCTTCCGATGGAGGATATTGGGGGCTAGGTTTAGGGTTTGCAGCTAGGGTTTTGATTAGTAGGTTTTTGCTGAGGCAATGGAAGATGAGGGAGAGGCAGATAAGTTTTCAGGTCTGGTGGCGATGGTAGGTGTGGTAGGAGTGGAAGAGGAGATGAGGAGAGAGCGAGAGAAGGGAGATGGGAAGGAAATAAAAGGGATAAGGAACTAGGCTTTTGATTCAGGGGTCGAATTTGAGCACGGGATTCTGATTTTTTTACCAATTTTTATAACGACTGCATGTAACAATGTCATATATATGTAAACAATATATAAAACTTAGTGCTATAAATCATTATAATAGGCAAAAAAATCATGTATAACTGTCATATTATATGGTGTTGCTAGAATTTTGTAACGTTTATATGTGAACCGTTGTAATAGCTTCTTTTTAAGCATTATAACAGGGTATTTTTCTTGTAGTGAATCTAAAGTACTGCCACTATCACCAGTACGTTAACCATTCAACTCGCGACTGCTACGTGTTGAAGAGGCAGATCCAGCACCTCATTGATGCCAAGGTCATCTCACTCGACTACGAGGAAAAGACTGTCACTGCCAATATGGTCACCCTCCAGTTCGGACGTTTTTCTAAAACAGAGACTCAAGACGGTGTCATCCCTATCCCGACGACGATAATGGAAGTAGTCAACCTTCTACCTTTTCGTGACAATGCTCAAGACCTCATCCCACTTACGATGCCCCGAGGCAAAGTTATGTGGATCCATCTTGATCTTGCCCAAAACATGATGCGGACTGCAGCGCGCTCTGCCAAGGGGAAGAATGTCAAGTCGTGTCGTATGGTTTCTACCTCAACTGATGGCACTCTGGTTACTACTCGCTTGGCTCACTAGCTAGAGGACCACTAGGCTTTGGAGGAAGAATACCCCACCTGCTGCTTCCAATGCACCCGATGCATCGAAAGCAAGTCCGTCTCAAGCTCATGCGGCAGATAAGCAGAGTTAGAAGAAGGTTCGCTTTGACAAACCTCTAAGGAAAGACTTGGTAGTAGGGTTGATCAAGCCCTACAACTTTGACATATTGGCACAGCTTGCTAATACTCCAGCCAGGTTGTCGCTCTTCGAGCACCTCCATCTCTCCAAAGAGACTTATGACGCCCTCAGCGAGGCTCTGCAGAACACCGATTCTTTTCTAACCCCGGTGCAACCGCCCAAGGAGGACCCTGCCATGTGCCCACATTGCCATACCATGGTCGAGGTGATTCCTGTGAGACTCGTCTCACAGTATCGGTATTTATATATGGATACGTATTTTTGTACTGTATTTCGTATTTTCTTGGTTTTCGGAACGCTTTAAATTTTTTCCAACTTATAGATTTTTTCCTTGAACGACATATCGCCAGTATACCAGTGTATACTGATGGTATACCACCCGGACAAATTTTTCACATTTTAGATATTTTTGATTTCAGAAATTTTTATGAATACTGTTCCTATATTTTCGTAAATAGTATTTTGGATATCTTGATAAATAGTGTTTAGATATTTCCGTAAACAGTGTAGATGCATCCTATTATCCAATGGATACTTGGTTTTCTTTGGATGGCTAGGATTGACTTAGATCTTCACATGGATCACCATCCAACGGTTATGATTAATTCCTCCTTCTATATATGCCCTTTCACTTTCTCTCTCCTCTTTATTTTCATTCTCTTCAATCTTTCTTCATTTCTTCTTCTCTTGTCTCCCCCATGGAGCTTGCCAAGAGCTTGGCCTTGAGGCCTAGAGTGTGATTTCGTACCCCTTTTGGTGGTGGAATGGAAGATTAGGCTCGAAGCTTAACCTAGGCAATTACATCTTGCGAAATCTTGAACAATATTGCTTTTTTGCCATTTTTGTTTGTTCTATTCTCTTCCTTACATGATTCTAAGCCTCTTTAGAACTTGGAGTTTTTTGGTTTGGTGTTTACATTTTGTAGATCTAAGTTTGTAGTTTTCTTGATTTTTCTCGGTTTTGATCTCTTAAAATTTTGTTATTTCCTAAATCTAAGGGTTCCATGTTGTGGAAAATTTTATTCTACCCAAATTTGGCTTTTGAAACACTTGATTTCGATTTATTTTGAGTAAGTTACGGCATTTTTGTGTTCACGAGTTTCTCGCACATCTTCGGTGCTGCTGGGAAGATGAACAGTGTCGCGTGCCTGCACGCCGTTCTTTCGTGCCTCGCGCGTCATGCATCTGTGCGTTGTACGTTTCGTGCGCCGCATGCCTGCATGATTCATTCGTCGTGCGCCAACGTGCCTTGCTCTCGCGTCCCGTGCGTCGTACATCCGCACGCTACGCGTTTCGTGCGCCACGCCCCTGGGCAATTCGTTGGCTGCACGCCTGTACGATTCGTTGCTCGCACGCCTGCACGTCGTGCTCTCGTGCCCCGTGTATCATGCATCCGTGCGTTGCATGTTTCGCACGGCATGCGCACGTGTGATTCTTTTGTCGCACACCTGCGCGCCGTGCTCTCGCGCTCCATGCCCCGTGCATCCGCGCACTGTACGATTCGCGGTCGTACGATTCTTTCATCGTACGCCTACGGGCCGTGCTCTCATGTTCCGTGCGTCGTGCATCAGCGCGTTGCACTTTTTGCGGCCGCGTGCCTGCGCGATTCGTTTGCCGCTCGCCTGTGCGTCGTGCTCTCGCGTCCCGCGCGTGCGAGTGGCTGTTTTTGCATGTTTAAGCTGTTTTGTAGCTAAAATCTTGAAAAACTTAAAACATGAAAGTTGTAGATTTTTGTCTTGGCTTCAATAATCTAATTGTTTTACCTTAATTGGAGTTTTATGCGACTGATAATTTCAATTATAGTTTTTGATCTTCTTGGCATGTTTTCTGTACTTGGCCTAATTGACGACCCGACTTGACAACTTGTTAATATTGTACTTAACTTGAACATGACAACATGATCTCATCTTTATAATCTTGATGGTGGCCCATCGTGGCGCACCCATGTCACATGTCTTTTCCTTCCTTACTAGATTGTGGCTCGTCGTGGCACACCCATGTTACATGTCTTCTTTGCTTACTGTCACGATCCGCTCCCGAATAATTGGACACGAGTCGGACACACCTAACCTTCGTTGTTAGACACGATGAAGTAAGCTTAACCAAACTCTAGGGAAAACTACAAGTCCAGATAATAATGAATATAAACCACAGCATCTAATATCGAACCCAAAATCAAATACAAGTCTAAGAGTTATTACATTTCCAGTAAATAAAAAGTAAACTGATGTCTCTAATACAAAGTCCAAATGAACTACCAAGGTAGATACTAGGCCTCCTCAGCCTCTAAGTCCAGAGCAACATCGACTGGCTCATAGGTGCCTCCAGGCTCCTGCCCGTAATAAGTGTCACAGATAGCCTCCAACTCACCTACAACATATCCTAGTCAGGAGCGGAGCTAATTATATCTAAGGAAATGAACATAAACATCATGGTATGAAAATGAATACAGAAAAAATATAAAGTACGAGAAATGAGAACATGACATAAAACCTGAACATGAATACTAAAAAGTAAATACAGGGAACATGAAATGAATCCAGAACATGAAATACACAATGAACCTGAAGTGTGCAATATATCAAAATACATCCAGAATGTATGATCGGCTTGGGTAGATTCAGGGAAAATGAAATGGTATGGCTTCGGTCCCGCGTGCACGATACGGGGCCTAAGCTATTCATATGAATAGTAACTCAGGTTTGATCACACATCTGTAGTATTTCCCCTCCCAGACACGAGTAAACTCAGGGAACAAGATACAAGACAATCACGTGAAACATCGTGTCAACAAGGAGATACAAGCATGAATACGAGACATGAATTAATGAACAAGTCCGAGAAGTATACTTGCCTTGCTCAGGGTGATCAAGTGGGGATAGTAATACTGGATATCCTCCTGTTTTATTAAGTACAAGTTGACTAAACTTCTAAATAATCAATTGTTTTAAATATTGCTAACTAATTACCTATCTAGGTTTTGATTGTTATTCCAAAAATGTATAGAACTAGCCATCTATAGACTATAGTAAAATAATATATACTAGCATTTCTACATAAGAGTTAGCAATATAAACCTGGAAAAATATTTGTTAAGAATAACTCATTAAAAGTCTAACAATTCTTTAGTGAAATGGTACTAAACATCCATCTAAAAAAAGAAATTGATACTAGAAGAACAATGAAAGTTCTTGAAAGCAAGGTGACCAATCAACTAAGAAATTGAAACCCATCTACCATACTTAAGTGACCAATTGCTGAAATAAACTCCCAGGTTCCTAATACTAGAAATTGGAGGAAAGATTAAGCAAATGGCATTCTAATGACATTGGATTGTTCACTTGGCACAGAAGCTTCCTCTATCAGGTTACAACCTACCTATCTTAAATTGGTCCTAAGCATAAGTCTTCCCATACATTAACTCAACAATTCTGATGAAAGCTTACTGTCAGTTATAGATAGTATGCCCTGCTGTTACCTTTGGTTTAAATCACAAGCTTGTTAATATCCAAAATCAGCTATGATACACCATCTCCTCCTAGTCAATGAACATCTATCACTCACAGGTTACTCCATAATGTGCTTAACAAAATCGAGTCACTCCAGAACTGTAACTAACTCAGAGTCAAAGCAATAGCAAACTTAACTAATGAACCTACTGCTATTCAATAACAGGTTCTCAGAATCTGTTCATGCATCATATCATTCAATCAGTCCTAGGCATTGGCATGGTGGGGTAAACAAGAGGCTATATAATTTCATATACAAACCCAATTTAACTCACAACTATCGAGCTAAAGGCCAGTTACTGAAAAATCAACATGTTAAAGAAGTTCATAGTCTAAAATGTGATATTCAGATAACAAGTAGCTAAAGCTCCCTTGAAGGAACTTGCAGTCAAAACATCAGAATTATCACTGTTCTAATTTGAGCCTACTACCACCCTTCCCTATCTTACTGACCAGTGAATCCCTTTGTTCTTGCACTAAACTCAGTCCCCTTGCTCAATCTTGTATGACCAGCTACTGATACAAATTTGTGCCATAGCTCAAATGATTGGACCCATCTATACTAATATGAGATGCAAGTCCTAAAACTGCAGTTTGTATGCAATCACTTAGTCAAGCTGTAATAACAATAAACTCAGCTCCCTCATGAAGCCTCATCAATTAGCAATTTCAGGTTCATAAGTAATATCAAAATCTGTAGGTTAACTAAGTTAGGAGTCACTCTAAATGTACCAGTTATGCCTTACAAGGCTAGGAAAGAACCGGGCCAAAAGAAAGCTCTATAACCAGTCCATTGCTATTTAGAAATCAGTTCTATAGTCTAGAGTTGAAAAATTCAATTTGGATATCAATTAGACTGAGTATCAACTGATACAAATCAGAACTAAACCTAAAAGTGGACTGATGTGTTCAAAATCCTCAATTCTTCCTACAGGAATTTCACCACTGACCTCTACTTTTCCAGACTCCAGTCTATATGAGTTCCCTCTAATCTCTCTTTTAAAACCTCACAGTATTGATGTTAAAGCCCCACGAAATCAGAATGGTATTACCAAACTAGTAGTAAGTAATACCTGGCTATGAAGAAATCTTAGTACAAAAGCAGTCATAAAGAACAGAAGTTCACTCAAAGGTTCTGCACTAGAATCAATTGTTGAATGCATCAGTTGACAGGCTGTTTTTAATATAAGTCCACAATCGAACCACTGCCACTTAATGTATCCTATGAATCCAAATTCAGATCAAAAATATTCAGCCAAGGGTACTCCACTACTATTGTTCTTCAGAACTATAGCTCAAAATCAAACTACTTAGATCTGGGAAAAACTATCTAGTAACTGATTTATCAAGTAAAATAGAATATGCCGAAATTATCCATTTACAACCAATTATCCTTTGCTAAACCAATTAATTCCCAACATACATCTATTTAAGGATCAGCTAGGCATACCTGAGGAATGGAATCCAAAACTCTTGGTATCAGTATCTTCCTAATGCGGACACGAGCTATCTCTCCAATCGAAATACTGAAGAATTAATCAGCAACAACTTCAGAAGAATCTACCAACCCAGAGTTGAATTATAAACTCAAATTTAACTAAATTTATTCGCACAGATCATATGATCTTACCTTTTTTGAAATTCGAAAGCAAGGAGTCGATCAATCGAGTGTTGAACAATACACTCGGATCTGAAAATTACAAAGAACATAGTCGATTCTAAATTCAAAGCAATAGAAAAGAACTTGATCAACTCACCTAAATCAGATGAATCGATGAAGGTCTCCCAGAGTTCGTCGAAATTTCAAGAGATGGAGAATTGTTCGACTGATCATTCAAGAGAACTAAATCACTAATTCTCCAAATAATTAATGTTCAGATCTGAATCAAAAATACTCGATACTCACCTGTTGTCACTGTTGATCCTGATGAAGAGGAGAGGATCAAACTCGCTGTCTTCTTGCCTCCACGGAAGCTTCTAAAATTTTTGCCATTGCTGACCAGGGAGAAAGAATTTGGGGGGAAGAATGGATGTACAGAAAAAAGGGGTTGTGCTTGTTTAAATAGAAAATCAGGAATTTCGAATTGAGGGAAAAATTGGAGGCAAATTGAAATGATGGGAGAGGTTGTTACAGAGCACATGGTGTGAAGAAGTGGAGTACTCGATCTGGTTGATGGCAGTTGAAGGAAATTTGAAATCAATTTTTCTCCTCCTGATTTTACAAGGAAAGGAAATATCAATGCTTATATTCACAAAATAGGAATGAGTTCGGTGGCATGGCTTATGGGCCAGGCCCAACTTATTAGGAATAAATTGAGAAACTAAGTCAATAAATAACCACATTTCAAAGAAATATAATGTACTTCAATAGGTTTTAATTTCCTTTTGAATTTTATATAAAAACAAGATTGTGGGGCTACAAATCTTCCCCCTTCAAAAATTTCGTCCCCAAAATTTCAAGGAAGGACAACATGTTTATTAAACCAAAAAAAAATGATTCATACCAAAATATAAATTATTTATTGAATTGGAAATTTTCTACAACACAAAAGTACAATCAAGCAAATAAACTAGGATATCGATCCAGCATCTCATCCTCACGCTCCCATGTGGACTCTCCTGGAGAGTGGTGTTTTCACATGACTAGGACAAGCGGTATAGTCTAATTTCGCAGTTGCTTCTCTTCGATCAAGGATCTCCACTGGCTGCTCTTCGTAGGTCAAGCTCGGACCCACCTCTAGCTCTGAGTAGTCCACTACATGGCTCGTATCTGGAATGTAGCATCGAAGATGGGATACGTGAAAAACGTCGTGCACTCTCTCCAAGCTAGCAGGAAGCGCTAGTCGATAGGCCATCTCACCAATCCACGCTGTCACGTCGAAGGGTTCGATGTACCTCGGACTGAGCTTTCCGCCTCTGCCAAAATGAATGATGCCTCTGGTCGGCAAGATCTTCGGAAACACTCTATCTCCAACTGTGAACTCCAGTGGCCGTCTGTTGCTGTCCGTCCAATGTTTCTGTCAATCCTGTGCAACTCTGAGACGCTCTCTGATCAGTCTGACCTTCTCAGCTGAGTCTACCACTATCTCTGGCCCAAGCAAAGCCCTCTCGCCAACGTCATCCCAAGATAAAGGTGTACAACATCTCCATCCATATAGTGCCTCGAACGGGGTCATCTCGATGCTAGCCTAATAACTATTATTATAGGCAAACTCCACAAGATACAAGTAATCCTCCTACGAACCATCGAAGTCGAGTGCGCAAACTCGTAGCATGTCCTCCAGTGTCTGAATGGTCCTCTCCGGCTGCCCGTCCGTTTGTGGATGATAGGCGGTGCTGAACTTCAACTGTGAACCCAAGCTTAGCTATAAACTCCTCCAAAAGTGTGATATGAAACGGCTGTCCCTGTCTGCGATGATACTCATTAGCACTCTATAAATCTGCACAATCTGTCGCATGTAGAGGTCTGTAAGCTTCTCGGTCGATAGCCCTACCTTGAACGGAATGAAGTGAGCAGATTTCGTCAATCTGTCCACGATAACCCAAATAGCATCCTTGCCATGGAGCATACGCGATAAACCAGAAATAAAGTCCATGGTGACGTATTTCCACTTCCATACCAGAATAGGTAAAGGCTGGAGTAATCCTGCTGGTCTCTAGCGCTCTGCCTTGACTTGCTAGCACACAAGGCATCTGGAAACGAATCTGGCAACCTCTCATTTCATCCCATACCACCAAACATACTCTCGCAGATCCTTATACATCTTGGTAGATCTAGGAAGAATAGAATACTGCGACTGGTGGGCCTCCTGCATAACCTTCTCCCATAAATTTTTGGGAACACACAACTGGTTTCTGTGCCTCAGTGATCCATCATCTGCAATAGTAAAATCGTCGAGCAATCCTGTCTCTGCCTGGTCTCTGAGACATCGGAGTCCCTCATCTAGAAACTGGGCCTCCTTGATCTTCTCTAACAATCCCGACTGTATTTGCATGTTCATCAGTCGCCCTCCAACTCCCGGAAGAACAATCTCGATCTCCAGACTCTCAAGATCCTCTAGAAGGTGCCGGTCCATAGTAAGAAACATATATAGCAACCGGATATCGACTGAGAGCATATGCTACCACATTCGCCTTTCCAGGGTGGTATTGCAGATTGATGTCGAAATCCTTCATGAGTTCCAGCCACCTTCGCTGCCTCATATTTAGTTTCTTCTGAGTAAAAACATACTTCAGGATTTTATGGTCTGTAAAGATGTCCACTCTCTCTCCCTACAAATAGTGCTTCCACAGTTTTAAGGCAAATATGACTGCTACAAGCTCCAAGTCATGTGTAGGATAATTCTTCTCATGAGGCCTCAACTGTCTAGAAGCATAAGCAATGACCATCTTGTTCTGCTCAAGCACATATCCCAAGCCTTTTCCTGATACATCGCTGTAGATAACGAATCCTCCAGATCCGGATGGCAAAGCTAAAACTGGTGCTGTGGTGAGTCTTCTCTATAATTCTTCAAATGTTGACTGGCAGGCGTCGCTCCAGATGAACTCCTCGTCCTTCCGCATAAGCTTCGTCATTGGCTCTGCTATCTTGGCAAAATCTTTCACAAACTTCCGATAGTATCCTGTTAGCCCCAGGAAACTACGAAATTCTGCTACTGACTTGGGAGGTGCCCATGCTTCCACAGCTTCAATCTTCTTGGGATCTACAGAAATCCCCTCTCCAGTCACTACATGCCCTAAGAACTCCACTCTGTCCAAGAAGAACTCGTACTTCGAGATCTTCCCGTACAGCTTCTCCTTCCGCAGAATCTCTAACACAATCCGTAGGTACTCTACATGCTCCTCCTCGGTCTTCGAATATATCAAGATGTCGTCAATAAAGACTACGACAAACTTGTCCAGATACTTGTAAAAAACTTTATTCATCAAGTTCATAAACATTGCTAGGGCATTAGTGAGTCTGAACGGCATCACCAAGAATTTATACTAACCGTAGCGAGTATTGAAAGCTATCTTCGGAATATTCTGCTCCCAAACCTTCATCTGATGATATCCCGATCGAAGGTCAATCTTGGAAAAGACCTTCGCCCTACTCAGCTGATGAAATAGCTCATCTATCTGCGACAACGGGTATATATTCTTGATGGTGATGTTATTGAGTGCACGATAATCGATACACATCCTAACATTCCCATCCTTCTTCGACATGAAGAGTATCGGTGCTTCCCAAGGTGAAGCACTGGACCGAATAAAACCCTTGCCTTCCAACTCATCAATCTAGGCCTTCAACTCTGCAGCTTCCTTCGGGTTGATCTTGTAGCAATGCTGGGACTTCGGTGCTGATCTGGGCACTAAGACGATACTGAACTCCACATCTCGATCTGGTGGCAATCCTGGCAACTCCTCAAGGAAGACATCGAGAAACTCTGCAATCAGCGGATGCAACAACTCTTCGTCTTCTATAACTGCTCCAAAGTTGACTCCCTTTGGCCTCTCTGTGATCCGTCTTCTGACCTCGAACGGCAGAACTCCAGGCGGGGTAAAAATAACCTTCCTTTTATGGCAGTCTATTAAAGCAAACTGCTCACTCATGCAGTCGATGCCGAGGACTACATCAAATTCGGGCAATGGCATCACTAGATGTCGAGCCCTAAGCTCCCTCCCAGCTATAGTGATAGGGTAATCCACCATCTCACTAACTAGCACTACCCCTTCTCATGTCATAATCCGACAGTTCCTCCTAGTGGGCTTAGGTGTGAAGCCGTGTCTACGCAGAAACTCATATGATACAAAGCTATGTGTAGTTCCAGAATCAAACAATGTAATGGCAGAAAATAAATAGATGATAATATAACCTGTGATAACATCTGGAGCTGCCTCCTCCTCCTCAACTGCAGCCATGACGTAAGCACGTCCCCGCTGTGGTCCTCTCCTCTGCTGGTGCTGGTGTTGTACAAATCTCTGCTGCTGAGGTGGTAGAGCTGGTCCTCCTCTCTGGGGTACAGAAGGAAGTGATCTGGGTGGTGTAGGTGGTGGTCCTCCAGCTCCTCGGGGTCCTCCTGCTTGTCTAGCTGTGGCCTGCTGGCAGTCTCTCATATGATGTGCATCTGACCCGCGGAATAGACAAAGTCCGAACCTCTTGCGACAGACCTCCATATGGTATCCTGCTGATGACAGTATGTACAAGTGACCCCCTGCTGTCTCTGATGCTGAACTGCTGGAACTCTAGCAGGACGATGCTGAACTGTTGCAGGCTGTGGTGGCCTCGTCTGAGTCTGAATCTGAGTCCTCTTCGCCGGTGCCTTGTAGCTGCTACTGCCGATGTCCCTATCCCTCTTGGGCCTCGGGTCCATCTATTTTTCCATAGCCTGAGAAATCTTGAGGATGCTCGAATAAGTAGCCGCCTAGCAGATCGCCATCACATGCCGTAACTCTCTGGTGAGGCCCTTCTTGAACCTCCAAGCCCTGTCCTCTGGCGTGTCGACTAGGTTCGCTGCGAACCTGCTGAGTCGAGTGAACTCTGACGTATATTCTGCCACCGTCATGGTCCCCTGCTGCAAGGCCTCAAACTGCATCCGAAGCTCGTCTCGTTCAATGTCGGGGAAGAACTTCTCCTTGAACAGAGTTTTAAAATCTGTCCAAAGAACCTGGGGCACAACTAACTGGGCTCCTTCCGGTACCAGGCTATGGCAAGGTCAAAAAGTCGTATGCTCGTAACTTCCACCTTCAAGTCATTAGGAATCCTCGCCATCTTCAGCATCCGTTCTGCATTTTCCAGCCACTCATCCCCATATACGATCCCCGTGTGGCCCCAAAAATATATCGGACAGAGGTTCTGGTAGTCCCTGGCGGTCCCCGGTCTCGGTGCTGCTGGTGCTGGTGGCGCACTCAAGTTACATGTCTTCCTTGCTTACTAGATAGTGATCCATCGTAGTGCATTCTTTACATGTCTTTTCTTGCTTACATGATAGTGGTCTGTCATGGTGTACCCCCTATTTTCTCAATAGTGGCTCATCGTAGCGCACTCCTAGCATCCAGCTTATTATATTTTCTTGTTGTGGCTTGTTATAGTGCACCTTCTTGTATTGTCCAGTCTTGGATATCATGTCTAGGAAGGATTCTATGGAATGCCACACCCAGAATCCAACAAGAAAATATTAAGGACTAAACAACTAGCTTGATTATCTAGATGGAGGGGAGAATTTTCCAGTTACCTGCAGCCCTTCATGTTTCGGTATATATATATTTTATATATATATATATATATATATATATATATATATATATATATATATATATATATATATATAGCAGCCCTTCGTGTTCCGGTATATATATATATATATATATATATATATATATATATATATATATATTTTTATATATATATATATATATATATATATATATATATATATATATGGGATTTGGATCTATCTGTCATGATGAGCACTCTTCCAACACACCGTCGAGTGGGGCACCTCTTTAGGACACACGTATCTTACTTTGATGTATCTGCTATACTTATTTTCTTTTAGCCTGAATGAGTCGGGTAGTCTGCAGGATAGATAACTGGATTGGATTTCTCAAAAGTGCATATGTTAGTAATTAGGATTGTGATAACCCTAGTAAGCTAATGTATAAAGCTGTACACATTGCTTGGCCGTGATTGTAGTATGGAGTCCAGTTTTGTCTAGGCAGTGTCCGAATTTGTTTATTTTAGTACATCATTGTTTATGCTTTACTTTTGCTGATAAATGATTAGAGACTAAGTTTTGTTCAGGAGAAGGGTTACAACCCAGTACTTGTTTGGTTTATGGGTTGTAACTTGGGTTCCGGAATAGTTCCTAAGTTATCTTATCATTTGTCGTTCTATATAGTTCTTACATACTCACATGTCCTAGTTATCTAACACGCTCACATGTTTCAGTTATCTTACATACTCACATATTCTATTTATCTAACATGCTCACATGTCCCAGTTATCTAACATGCTCACATGTCCTATTTATCTTACATGCTCACATGTACCATTTCTCTTACATTGTTCAGTTTAATTTACATGTCCACGGTTTACTTTATGTCACATATTATTTACCTTATGCTCCATGTTGTTTGCGTATTGTCTTTTCTATTCTCGGGATAAGTACATTGGTAGTACACGAGTCTCGATCCATATTTACTTATTCTGTCTCTATGTTCATAGTTTGGCTTCCTTTGTAGTACTTGCTATTGGGGGCCTGACCCTACTAGTTTTGTTTGGCCAGATCTGATAGAGGAGTCCGGAGGATCTTTCGTACCATCTAGTCGATGATGACTACCTGGAGCACTAGAGTACCTTAGTGGATTTTCCTATATCATCCTCCCACTAGTTAATGTACAATATTCTTTTGTGGCGTTTAGCCTTCGAGCACGTGTTTAGCTCCTGTTTTGGATCTTGACATTTAGCCTACGGGCCTAAACATGATATGCATATTCTAGAATATAGCTAGAGCTTATCATGTATGACTATTACTCTTGCTAGTTCTTCACTTTGTATTACAAGCTTCTTGATCATCCATGTATATATAGTTTGGGTCGCTTTACTATTTTATGTCTGATGATCATACTTTTTGTACCTTACATATTTGCCTGTGACTGAGATACCTAGGATTGCCTGTTGGATTGTAGTAGTAACCCCCATGTCTATACAGTTTATACGTTATTTCGGAGTACTGGAGTACTTTGGAATACGTATCTAGCCAGGTTCGTCCCTACTTGCTAGTATTTTGGTTCTAGGGCGTGACAATTCCTAACATCACTTCACTCAGCAGGACATGTTATTGAAGAACAACCGGCACAATAGGCCCTTATACTACACGACGTATATTGGTGCCATTAAGGTCGATCGCATCCACATCGACCATGGCTCTTCTCTCAGCATAATCCCTAGGAGTTTACTCTAAACTTTGGAGATTCTGATGCATCGGCTGACCACGTCAAATACTACAATCAGTAGTTTCAATGTTGGAAAGAGTGAGCCCTTGGACAAGATCCGCCTGAACTACCAGATAGATGATCTCCAAACAGATGTGACTTGTTATGTCATTGATGCAGACATAAACTACAACATGATGTTGGGATGACCATGGATTCATGAATACATGATCGCACCCTCCACCCTCATCTATGCATGAAGCATGTGGCCAGCGACGGGACTATCAAATTGAGTTCGTTGACATGGACCCATTTTGAGGTCTCGAAGCATACTGTACTGATGATGATTTGTACAAGTCAGTCCCTTGGGATGATGACGATGAGGCAGAAACGGTATCAAAATGCGGAACTCATGCTGAAGAACCTGTGAAGGTTCGATTAAAAGGGAAACCTCCCTAGACAATAGCACCTATTGTCATCAAACTTCGAGGAAAAGCACCTACTTACTCTTCCCTAATGACATCAACTGCCAGCCAGGAGCCCATTCGAATAAAGCTCCCCCGAAGAGGCCCAAAGGTAGCCTCGAAGTTTCAGGAATCCCCGGCTCCAACACCATTGGTAGTTAAGCTGAAGCGGAGACCACTTCCACCTTCTCCCATGACAGCCTCGCACGGTTCTTACTGATAAGAAGTTAGGGGACTACATGTGTGCCAAAGCTGAGGTGTATTCTCTAGATGATGTAATCCCTCGGGAAATTTTTTCGTATTTTATTAATAGAAAGTTGTCTTTGAATTACTCTTGTGCTCATTGGAACACCATGTATTTTTTAAACAATGCTCTGTATATGTTGCAAACCCATGTGACAACTGCTAATCTGGAAAGCCGAGTTGTCTCTTCCCGAGATGCTTGCTTTCTGGTTCTAGCAAGGAAGAAAAATGAGGAACCCATCCTATTCAGCCGAGTAGAACATCCTCAAAGACTTACTTCCATAGAATCGGAGCCCGACAATGGCAAGATGCAGCTCTACTGTTACACTGCTCGAGCCAAACACCTTGTCCAGAAGATGGGTTATGACTTGAACATCGACATAGGACTGAACTATGGCAAAGGTCGATGCCTTCCCTTACGACTTCATGCTCCAAAGGGAAAGTCCTAAAATTACTACCAGCGTACTCGTTGGGGGTTGGGTTATGTTACAACCACAACAACTTTAGAGATTTCAGAGCCGAAAGTTATGATACACTCTTACTGTTCCGATTCCTCAACCTGGGACTCTGATACCAGTATCGGCCAGGCCTTCAAGAAGATACTATCAGTCAACATGGTCTCTACAGATCCTCTAGTCAAGGATGAAGACCAGATTTTCGAATTCTTCGAGGATCAACCCTGGGCTCAACGCCTAGGATCCCAATGGGAGTGGCATTTCAAAAAGCGATAACCTCCTACCGAAAATAAAGTAGTCCAAGTCGAACTAGGGGATGAGGCTTCTCATAAATCCATCTTTATTAGCAAAATCTTGAGTGGAGAAGACATAGAATCTCTGTTACAGCTTATCCGAGAGTACATCGATGTCTTTGCTTAGAGCTATGAAGACATGTCGAGGCTAGACCTGTAAGTCGCGATGCAATAACTCAACATCCTGCCCAACGCTAAACCTGTCAAACAACAACATCGTCGCTTTTGTTCCAACATCATGGATGCTATCGAGAAAGAAGACGACAAACTCATAGAAAGTGGCTTCATTCGAGAGAAGCAACATCCAGATTGGATGGTGTAGCACCCAGTTTCCCAAATGAGGGTAATTTTGAAATTTTGTGTTTATAATTATTTTAATAATGATATTTAATTCATGATATGATTTTTGGTGATTTTAAATCATTTTAAAATTGTTTAAATCAATGACTTGTGGTTTTGACGTTTTGCTAGTGAAACCCTAGAGACTGTTTGACCTAGAGCCTAATCATATGATTATGATATTTTAATATCATTTTTGGCCTAAGGATATTTTTTGCATTTGACCTCTTTGAATTGTTTTGATATTATTTTATTATTTATGATATTGTTTTGGGGTTATTTGAGTCGGGTTCGAATTTCAACTCAATCCGACTTAAAACGGGGACCCGGGGATAATTTGACTCTAGTGGGACCCACACACTTGTTAGGCATGGCCCACATGATATTAATTTAGTCCACATGATAGAAATATTTTAATTAGAGGTTAGACTAATTATTATGTATAAGGTTAGTGTGATTAGAGACTTTAGAATGACTAATTTAGCCCCAACCAATTAGCAATTTCCTAATACTCATAGAATAGGTTAGTGGAGGCATTTTGGACCTTACCATAATAGGACAAATAGCCCCATATGGCCAGCAACTTTGGGAGAGGATAGGCTCAAGTTCATTTCATTATTCTCATCCACACTCTCTCTCTTGTTCTTCCCCAAATTCCTAGAGAGCAATCCCTAGCAATTTCTCCACCAAATCCTTCCATTTTACCACCAAATCTTCTTCTTTCCTTCTTCATTCTAGCCAAGGAGGAAGCTACCCAAGTTTAGGAGGATTTGGAGCTCGTTCGTGTCCTTTTGGAATCTCTACGTGTTGATGTCGCTCCGGGAAGGCTTTTCTTCGATTCGATCTACCGGAAGGTATAAATCCCTTCTTCTTTTTATTTCCTCATACATGTAGGTCTATTTTGAACCCATAGGAATGACCCCCATGGTTGTATCTCCATTTGTGTCTATTTCGTGTCCATTTGTAGGTCATAGGAGTGTCCTTTGTGTTGTGGTTGTGTCCATGTGGGAAAATCCCAAATTTGGACACACTATGTGTTGTTGTTATGTATGAATGAATTATTACATGTTTAATCTCATATTCTTGTATTAGAGATGTGTTCTATAGTGTCTCATATATATATATTAGGGTAGAGAGTGAGTTCTTGATATGTTATGTTATATACTTGTGTTCTTTTGTCTCAAACTACCTAAATCCGTCATGATTTTTATCCACGTTTTTAATTTCAGCCCTAACTTAGAAATGTCCTAACTTCTAGCTTAAAGCTCGGTTTAATCTCCCGTTTTTTTTAAAAGAAGCGTATTGAAGTTAGCTTCCCAAAAACATGTATTAATAGGCCTAATTCTTTCTGTAACTTTCTGGAGAATTATTTGAGTGTCAGCTGTACGAAAGACAAACGCGTTCTCAGTGTTTTCGCGATTCCGGGAGTTTCCGGAAACGAAAACGCGATCCGTTTGAAGTTTCGGAAAGCTAACACATAGATCTATAACATACTTTAATCCTAAATTTTAATTCATGCTGAGATGGTACATTATTGATTATTAGTAGGAGTTACTATTCGGCATATACATTTTGTGCACCCTTGTGTGTAATATAATGTTCTATTTGATTTTAACCCATGTTAATGTATATACATTATGTAATTAAATAGAGAATACAAGCATGAGTAAATGGTTAAATAAATGATGTATGAGGTGTAAGTATTCTATCTAATATAAGCATGTATAAGTATGGCTTGTAATGAATATGTAGGTTCCATAGTATGTAATGTATGGTGCATATAGTGGTGCAAGAGAATAAATGAATGATGAATGAATGCAAGCATGAATGTAATGTAATAATAGATGTAATGTATGCAATATACAAGTTAATGAGATGTAATGTTCTATGTTAACACAAAACCTATATTACCTCATGTACCCCCTTACACTATGTTGAAACTATCACACTTGACACATTGTTCACTTACACTTTGACACTCTTTGATATCTATACACTATGTATGCCCATTTAACCCTCACTTGCCCCTTTGCCATGTTCATATACACACACATAGCCTCTTAAATAAGTATTTATGAATATAGTTAACTTAGCTATGTATGTATATTATATATATGTTAGCATATTGTGTTGTAATATATAAGTTTATATAACCATTTGAAATGCCATGATTATAGACCTAATGTTGAATACCAATATATGCATGTGTATATATGTGTAGACATATATAGCTTAAAGTAATAGATTATCTAGTGTATATCCAATGTGAATTCTTGCCTATTTGAGTATTGAATAATTGCATGCTATATAGAGTTGGGTGTATGTTGGCTTGTATAGCCTTGTATTGATGTGTGCTTGCTAGGATAGTCTTGGTTAGGCCTAGTAAGACTTACTGGGTTAGGGCATGACCTAGTTTGACCTAGTTTGACTAGTGCAGTTGACCAGAGTTGACCAAGGGTTGACTTTGGCCTAGTTTGAACTAGATTCATGTAGAATGCATTGTAGTGCTTTATATTACCCTTTTCGACATGTTGTGACTTGTGCTGTTCTAATTAGGAACGAGACACCTCTCCTCGGACAGTATCTTTACCTTGGACATTCAGATATCAGGCGAGTACATTCACTGATAGTTTTCATTGTCTTGATATCTACTATATCCGATTCAGTCGTAGTATTTTACTTGATTCTCGATACGACGGTTCACGGACTAGTATACGTCGGATCCTGTCATGAGATGTTATTCCCGGACTTTCTTGGTATATGGGTATGAGATATTTCTGTATTCCTCTACTTGTATAGGCATTGATTTGGGAGTGGGCTGGCCCCCTGCTCTCGAACCTTGTGTCATGACGTGCTATGTCCGGATCCGTGATACTACTCGGGGATGGAGGAATTATTATGGGTTATGTGATCAAAGCCTCCCTGTAACTATATTTTGCTAGCGCCACCCTCACCTCACGTAGGGTGTAGCAGATACCCCCTTGTCAGTTATCCAGGTTGGACGGCATGTCTCTCCGTTGAGGTCACCACAGATTGCCAGGCCAAGTGGATAACCATCTCTTGCTTCCCTAGCCGATCACATATCGCTCTAATTGTTCAAGTCACCTTTTACATTTATTAGCGTATCTTATATTCCAGTTTAGCTTTACTTTCTGTACTTCTCACCATGCTATGATTCTATTACTCACATGCTTTACCTATTTTTATATTGTACCATGGTTATGGGACTAAGTTCTGTTTGAAAGAAGGGTTACAACCCCGGTCCTTGTTTGGTTTAAGGGTTGTAACTCGACTTTCAAATGGTTCCCAAGTCGCCGATATCTTTGTCTTGTATTTCATTATTACTGTCTCTTATAGTATTTCTCAATTCATATGGAACTGCTGTTGGTGTTTGTACTTGCTCATTTTTCTGACAGGATACGTTGACAAATTTTACAGATAGCTTGGAAATTGCCTGCTAGCCTAGAGGAGACCCATTAGAGGTTGTTTATTTAGCTATTCTCACTTGTCTGGAGTTGTATTTATTTTATGGATTACTGTATTTGAGCTTTGAGATGTATTCTGAGTTTGTACCTTAGACACTTAGACTTCTATCTGTTGTATCTCTTTTCGATTTCATGTTTTATCTATCTTCTTTTATGCTCTACCTTAGATGTGATTGAGTTTACATTGTGCTATGTCACCCCCATTCGGGGAGTATAAACTGTTTAGTCTTATACTGTTAGATGCATTGAGACCTAGGACAGCGTTCTACCGCCGACACTGCGGCGTAGGCTGGGCGTTGTTACATTCTCGTGCCCTAACTCTAGGGTGCGGATCGTGACACATTTTTAGTGGTGGTTCATGCAGGTCGAGATTCGCATTAGTACGATTTTGTAGTAGCGCAACGACTTAGTTATATTACTACGAGCCTGCTATAGGATATATAAATTAAGATGTTAGGATGAGAGGATACTCAATCACTGTTAGGATTCCTTGAGAGATTCCTGGAATGACCCTTGAGAATCTCATTTTGAATTCCGATTTAAACTCCTTTTCCTTGTTTTGATTCACCTTTTTCCTTGATTTGAATTTGATTTTGTGGATTCATTGTAGAACTTTGAATCCTGGTATTAGTTGATGATTTTGATAAAATTTTGTAGTTGTTGATTTAATTTTGTATTTAGATTAATATTTTTAAATCCAAGGTACTCAATCACACTTATGATTCTTTGAGAGATTTCTGGGACGACCCCTGAGAAACTCATTTTAAACTTCATTTGGAATTCCTTTTCCTCTTATTTGGATTCACCCTCATTTCTTGCTATTGAATTTAAGCTTGATAGGTTCCTCTCGTTTGAACCGATGAGAAGGAACATATCTTCATTATTCTTTTTCGCCATTATTCCCTTGCATTCTTATTTACCTCTTATCTTAAACTCTGTCTCATTACATTAATTACCCATATCTTGTCGTCCCTACCAGATGTACTTTGAAACCCTTGAATCTTCGTATCTTTTGCATGGGGAAGGCTAAGGAAGTGACGTAAATTATGTAGCTCAGAGAAGACGTAACTGGTTATTTTATGATGATCTAAAGGAAATCAAATGTGGAGTGATCCATATGGAAACTTGAGATAGAAATGTGGTAAAGGTCTCGAATAGAATAAAGAGATGTATACTGCCAATCTGGAAACAATTACATTTAGAGAAATTTTGGGGTTATGAGATAGTTTATAGGTGTATTCAAAACTAATGAGGATATCAGAGGTCAACCTAGTTTTGAGAACTTAGAAAATCTTGGTTATTGATTCTGGGGAAAACTTTTACTCTGAGGCTATATAGAAGGTTAGTAATAGAAAAGAGAAGTTAATTGTGTTTAATAAGGATATTAAACAAGATGTTGCGAGAAAATGACTAGGAATAGAGAGAGCACAAAGTTATGGAAGTTTAGAGATTGTTGTGAAATATTTTTAGGAGAATAATATTCAAGGGTGTATTCGAAGAAAATACGGAAGTTGATTTTATGATGAAAGATAAGTTTTGTAAGGCCTAGAGATTTAAATTAAATAATACGAGGAGAACAATTTGAACAAGTTCAAGGAATTCGTAAACGGGATTTAGAGGTTTTGGGTCAAATTTAAGACAAAGTGAAAGAACTTGGAAATTTAAATAAATGGTTAATGTTGATTCCTAAATGTGAGGGTTGTGCTTCAAGAGTGATGTTTAGAAATTGGGAATTGCCTACGGTAGTCATGGTAAGGGTTTAAGTAAAGGTTAAATTTTCATATGGAGACTGGTGAGGTAAAGATATGATTGGCAAGTTATGACCAGATGAACTTAAGAGTATCAGAAGCAGATGACTAACTCGATCTTCATTATTTTTGTGCATTAATTACCACCTCTTGAACTCCCACTTTCTAATTGAGATCCTTGACGTTCCTTATCGTGACTTTGATATTCGGAATGTAATACTAGCTGTTACCCTCCAACAAATCTTATATGCAAGACCTAGACGAGCTCACCTTCGTGTAGGTATATCATGTCCCACTAAAACCCATCTTCTTGTACTCTATTTTCTTGATATGATTTTCTGGTCAACTGGCTAAACTATAACCTCTTATTATACTAAATTTCTTGTACTCTACTATTATACTAAATTTCTTCTTATTTCAATTAGAAATCCAGCCTTGACTCAATTCTTTCGACCCGACATGTGATGGTGTTCTGCTTGTTTCCTTAGATGCTTAACCTTGTACCTTATCTGATTACTTGACCCTTTGGTTAAGAAACTTGGACTATGTAATTCCTTTCATCATTACGACCCTTATATCTTGTGCTGCTAAATTAGCCTTAGTTTTGCAAGCTTATCTATTTTTGAGCTTGGTCATGACATATTTTATTGGGTGGCCACCCACTAACATATTGTCTAATCAGAACCGGTACATGATGGTCTGATCAATCTATTGCACTTTGGTTCGCTTTTTTTCATGTATCAATCTACGAGAATGGAGACATAGTTAAACTTGACCCTAGAGTCTCATTCGCGACAGCCTTGATAATTTTCCTTGAAATCTTTTCATCACCTATGAACCTCGTATTCGTACTCAGTCGAATTAAATTTAATCATGACCTGAACCTCCATCATTGGATGCTCGTGCTCATACTTTGATTTCATTGATTTCCCTTCTTGCCCAAATCTCGTTTTATCCCGAAATTGATCAACTTAGATCGTGTCAAGACAAAAATCTATTTGTGATTTGTTGTGCCTAAATTTTCAATTTTTGCTATTTTATGGAATAGTAACCTTTTAATAATTTCTTAGTTGCTTGTTAATGACCAATTTTCATATAGGATGGTAGACAGCCCTAAAATCTTGATGATTGTTGTTCCCTTACCTTCCCAATTAGGACACCCTAGATTGTTTGTGTGTTGATACCATAGTGCTATTTTGACCTAGAATGATTAGTGTACCTAGGTGAGACTTCCAACTGCTACGGTATGCCCTGACCTTGTATACTATTCTTTCAAATTGCATGATTTAGATAAAAAAAAATTTAGACCTTAATTGTTGGAAAATAGGGACGTCACTCCATTAGTATCAGTTGTAGATTTATATGGGTTAGTCCTTGATGTGGGGATGTGTGTCTATAAACATGTAGCTTAGGAGATTTAGGAGAGATTATAGTATCAGCCTTGATAGGATGTACTAGTCTTTTAGTGAGTATAAATATGTTATGAGAGATAGGGGCCTATATGTCTTAGTAATGCATCGTTTCTATGGTAATAGAATGTATTAATAGATGGTTAATAGGAAGATAATAGTTTGAGCATACCTATAGCCTATGATCAGTTCCTTTTCATCCTTAGTTAAGACCACTTTAAAATAGGTCCAGTCCCTTGGATATAGGTTCCAGCCCATATTCTATTGAAGTTCCATTACCGCCGTACAGCAGAGCAGTATTGGAGGTATTCCTAGATTGATACTTTTTAGATGTCCATTTATTATTCCAGTGTTAGGAAGTGTTACCTTAGATATTGGGTAGGTTAGAGGCTCTAGAAGGAGTATCGATCTTAAATTTCGAGGACGAAATTTTTCTAAGGTGGGTAGAGTTGTAGCACCCAGTTTTCCAAATAAGGGTAATTTTGAAATTTCGTGTTTATAATTATTTTAATAATGATATTTAATTCATGATATGATTTTTGGTGATTTTAAATCATTTTAAAATTATTTAAATCAATGACTTGTGGTTTTGACGTTTTGCTAGTGAAACCCTAGAGACTGTTTGACCTAGAGCCTAACCATATGATTATGATATTTTAATATCATTTTTGGCCTAAGGATATTTTTTGTATTTGACCTCTTTGAATTGTTTTGATATTATTTTATTATTTATGATATTGTTTTGGGGTTATTTGAGTCGGGTTCGAATTTCAACTCAATCCGACTTGAAACGGGGACCCGGGGATAGTTTGACTCTAGTAGGACCCACACACTAGTTAGGCATGGCCCACATGATATTAATTTTAGTCCACATGATAGAAATATTTTAGTTAGAGGTTAGACTAATTATTATGGATAAGGTTAGTATGATTAGAGACTTTATAATGACTAATTTAGCCCCAACCAATTAGCCATTTCCTAATACTCATAGAATAGGTTAGTGGGGGCATTTTGGACCTTACCATAATAGGACAAATAGCCCCATATGGCCAGCCACTTTAGGAGAGGATAGGCTCAAGTTCATTTCATTATTCTCATCCACACTCTCTCTCTCTTGTTCTTTTCCAAATTCCTAGCGAGCAATCCCTAGCAATTTCTCCACCAAATCCTTCCATTTCACCACCAAATCTTCTTCTTTCCTTCTCCATTCTAGCCAAGGAGGAAGCTACCGAAGTTTGGGAGGATTCGGAGCTCGTTCGTGTCCTTTTGGAATCTCTACGTGTCGATGTCGCTCCGGGAAGGCTTTTCTTCGATTCGATCTACCGGGAGGTATAAATCCCTTCTTCTTTTCATTTCCTCATGCATATAGGTCTATTTTGAACCCATAGGAATGACCCCCATGGTTGTATCTCCATTTGTGTCCATTTTGTGTCCATTTGGAGGTCATAGGAGTGTCATTTGTGTTGTGGTTGTGTCCATGTGGAAAAATCCCAAATTTGGACACACTATGTGTTGTTGTTATGTATGAATGAATTATTATATGTTTATCTCATATTTTTGTATTGGAGATGTGTTCTATAGTGTCTCATATATATATATTAGGGTAGAGAGTGAGTTCTTGATATATTATGTTATATACTTGTGTTCTTTTGTCTCAAACTACCTAAATCCGTCATGATTTTTATCCACGTTTTTAATTTCAGCCCTAACTTAGAAATGTCATAACTTCTAGCTCAAAGCCCGGTTTAATCTCTTATTTTTTTAAAAGAAGCGTATTGAAGTTAGATTTCAAAAAACATATATTAATAGGCCTAATTATTTCTGTAACTTTCTGGAGAATTATTTGAGTGTCAGCTGTACGAAAGACAAACGCGTTCTCGGTGTTTTTGCGATTCCGGGAGTTTCCGGAAATGAAAACGCGATCCGTTTAAAGTTTCGGAAAGCTAACACATAGATCTATAACATACTTTAATCCTAGATTTTAATTCATGCTGAGATGGTACAATATTGATTATTAGTAGGAGTTACTATTCAGCATGTACATTTTGTGCACCCATGTGTGTAATATAATGTTCTATTTGATTTTAACCCATGTTAATGTATATACATTATGTAATTAAATAGAGAATGCAAGCATGAGTAAATGGTTAAATAAATGATGTATGAGGTGTAAGTATCCTATCTAATGTAAGCATGTGTAAGTATGGCTTGTAATGAATATGTAGGTTCTATAGTATGTAATGTATGGTGCATATAGTGGTGCAAGAGAATAAATAAATGATGAATGAATGCAAGCATGAATGTAATGTAATAATAGATGTAATGTATGCAATATACAAGTTAATGAGATGTAATGTTCTATGTTAACACAAATCCTATATTACCTCATGTACCCCCTTACACTATGTTGACACTATCATACTTGACACATTGTTCACTTACACTTTGACCCTCTTTGATATGTATACACAATGTATGCCCATTTAACCCTCACTTGCCCCTTTGCCATGTTCACATACACACACATAGCCTCTTAAATAAGTATTTATGAATATAGTTAACTTAGCTGTGTATGTATATTATATATATGTTAGCATATTGTGTTGTAATATATAAGTTTATATAACCATTTGAAATGCCATGATTATAGACCTAATGTTGAATACCAATATATGCATGTGTATATATGTGTAGACATATATAGCTTAAAGTAATAGATTACCTAGTATATATCCAATGTGAATTCTTGCCTATTTGAGTATTGAATAACTGCATGCTATATAGAGTTGGGTGTATGTTGGCTTGTATAGCCTGGTATTGATGTGTGCTTGCTAGGATAGTCTTGGTTAGGCCTAGTAAGACTTACTGGGTTAGGACATGACCTAGTTTGACTAGTACAGTTGACCAGAGTTGACCAAGGGTTGACTTTGGCCTAGTTTGACCTAGATTCATGTAGAATGCATTGTAGTGCTTTATATTACCCTTCTGGACATGTTGTGACTTGTGCTGTTCTAATTAGGAGCGAGACACCTCTCCTCGGACAGTATCTTTACCTTGGACATTCAGATATTAGGCGAGTACATTCACTGATAGTTTTCATTATCTTGATATCTACTATATCCGATTCAGTCGTAGTATTTTACTTGATTCCCGACACGACGATTCACGGACTAGTATACGTCGGATCCTGTCATGAGATGTTATTCCTGGACTTTCTTGGTATATGGGTATAAGATATTTCTGTGTTCCTGTACTTGTATAGACATTGATTTGGGAGTGGGCTGGCCCCCTGCTCTCGAACCTTGTGTCATGACGTGCCATGTTCGGATCCGTGATACTACTCGGGGATGGGGGAATTATTAGGGGTTATGTAATCAAAGCCTCCCGGTAACTATATTTTGCTAGCGCCACCCTCACCTCACGTAGGGTGTAGCAGATACCCCCTTGCCAGTTATCCAGGTTGGACGACATGTCTCTCCGTTGAGGTCACCGCGGATTGCCGGGCCAAGTGGATAACCATCTCTTGCTTCCCTAGCCGATCACATATCGCTCTAATCGTTCAAATCACCTTTTATATTTATTAGCGTATCTTATATTCCAGTTCAGCTTTACTTTCTGTACTTCTTACCATGCTATGATTCTATTACTCACATGCTATACCTGTTTTTATACTGTACCATGGTTATGGGACTAAGTTCTGTTTGAAAGAAGGGTTACAACCCCGGTCCTTGTTTGGTTTAAGGGTTGTAACTCGACTTTCAAATGGTTCCCAAGTCGCCGATATCTTTGTCTTGTATTTCATTATTACTGTCACTTATAATATTTCTCAATTCATATGGAACTGCTGTTGGTGTTTGTACTTGCTCATTTTTCTGACAGGATACGTTGACAAATTTTACAGATAGCTTGAAATTTGCCTGCTAGCCTAGAGGAGACCCATTAGAGGTTGTTTAGTTAGCTATTCTCAGTTGTCTGGAGTTGTATTTATTTTATGGATTACTGTATTTGAGCTTTGAGATGTATTCTGAGTTTGTACCTTAGACACTTAGACTTCTATCTGTTGTATCTCTTTTCGATTTCATGTTTTATCTTTCTTCCTGTATGCTCTACCTTAGATGTGATTGAGTTTACATTCTGCTATGTCACCCCCATTCGGGGAGTATAAACTGTTTAGTCTTATACTGTTAGATGCATTGAGACCTAGGATAGCGTTCTACCGCCGACACTGCAGCGTAGGCTGGGCGTTGTTACGTTCTCGTGCCCTAACTCTAGGGTGCGGGTCGTGACAGGTGGCCAACATCGTCCCAGTCACTAAGAAGAATGAGAAGTTTCGAGTTTGCATAGACTTTAGGGATCTTAACTCGGCCTGTCCTAAAGACGAGTTTCCCCTCTCGATCACTGATGTGATGATCGATAATACTTATGGTTTCGAGCGTATGTCCTTCATGGATGGGTTCTAGGCTACAACCATATCGAAATGTTTCCAGAGGACGAGAAGCACACTTCATTCCAGACTCTAAAGGGAATCTACTATTATAAAGTGATGCTTTTTGGTTTGAAGAATGCGGGAGCAACATACCAGCAGGCTATGAGCACCATATTCCGCAAACACCTACAAACAATGGTAGAATATTATGTTGATGACATTGCCACTATGAGCCAGAAGAAATCTAGCCATTTAGACAACTTAAGGATGGTGTTTGATTTGATGCGGATACATCACCTTAAGATGAATCCAACCAAGTGTTTACTGTGGTTTCTAGCGGCAAGTTGTTGGGCTTCATCGTCGCAGCTAAGGGTATTCACATTGACCTCGAAAAGACCAAAGCCATCCTGGACATGGCTCCCCCGAAGAATATTCGTGAGCTTCGAGGTCTACCGGGACGATTAGCATACATCATATGATTCATAGCAAATCTCTCTGGACGATGCCAAACCTTCACTAAACTGATGAAGAAAGTGGTTTCTTATGCCTGGACCGAAGAGTGTCAACACACGTTCGACAACATCAAGAAATACCTTACCAACCCACCAGTCCTGGTAGCGCCAGTCGTGGGAAGACCCTTTTTGTTATACGTCTGAGCCATGTACTATTCTCTCGGTGCTTTGCTAGCCCAGAGAAGTAACAAAGGCCATGAGCAGGCAATCTACTATCTTAGCAGGACTATGATTGGTGCTGAGCATCTGTATAATCCTGTAGAGAAGGAGTGTCTCGTGCTTGTCTTCGCCATTCAAAAGATGCACCATTACGTGGTGAGACAAGCAATTTACGTCATCTCCCGAGTCAATCCCCTCAGAGTCCTCATGACAAAACTAGTGGTGCTAAACTCATGATTAGCCATATGGGCAATCCTTTTGACTTCTTATGACATGGTGTTCATCCCACAAAAGGCAATTAAAGAACAAGCGATGGTCGATTTCCAGGTGGCACATCCTGTACCGAAAATATCAAAGCTCTACGACGGTATTCCTGACGAGGTCTTAGAGTCAAAGGCGGTATCAGACAATCCCGTTAGGCGGATGTTCTTTAACGGTGCTTCAACAACAGGACCCATGGGCAAAATCATCACAGCGGTCGGAGTGGTCCTCATCCCTCCTAACGGTCTGGTCATCCATTGTGCATATTCTCTCATGGAGTCGTGCACCAATAATGTTGCTGAGTACAATGCTTTCATTACCGGGCTCCAGCTCGCTAAACAGTTTGTGGTCGACTACCTCGAGGCCTACGGCAACTCGAAGCTGATTATCAACCAGGTTCGAAGACAATATGAGGTCTGGCATGAAGATCTGATCCCTTACCATCAGGCGGCAATCGATATCATTTCCACCTTCACAGGGTTCTTTATAGAATATGTACCTCGATTACAAATTTTGGACGTCGATGCCCTTGCCAGTCTCGCTGCTTCCCTGACAACCCCTATCGGAAACCAGTACTCCGTCACAGTGATAGGTCGGGAGCTAGTCTGCCCAAAGAATAATCTATATACATGTCTGAGCTACTCTGTACAGGTAGACACTAACGCTGATGTTTGGGACTGTCTATTCTCGTTTATAGACTATGCAATCTACGAAATCCTACCCGAAGACCTGAAGGAAGCCACTTTAATCAAGAGGCGCTCGCTCCGATTCTTCTATAAAATAGCTACTAAAATGTTGCACCATCGTTCATACGATAGACTTCTCTTGCGGTGTATATCCAAGACAGAAGAACAAGAAGCACTCCGAGAGGCACACGATGGCACCTACGGAGCTCACCTGCCTAATACTAAGTTACAGGATCGACTACGTCGTATGGGCTATTATTGGACCACCATAATGATAGATGCCGTAGAATATGCTAAGAAGTGTCGGTATGTCAGTTGCATGCTGACTTTATCTATCAACCTTCTGAGTTTCTACACCCCACTACGGCCTCTTGGAGATTCGAAACATGGGGAATAGATATCATCGGGCCGATCAGCCCTCCGTCCTCCAAAGGATACCGTTCATCCTCGCCATCACCAACTATTTTTCCAAGTGGGCGGAAGCAGTACCACTAGCTGAGGTAAAAACCTCAAACATGATCAGCTTTGTTAAGCATCACATCATCTATCGTTTCGAAGTTCCTCGAAGGATTATTTACGACAATGGCCCTCAGTTCGTGAGCCATGCATTCCACTGGTTCTGTGATAAAAAAATGGATACAGAATATAGCGTCAACAGCTTACAATCCTACAATGAATGGACTAGCCGAAGCATTCAATACGAAAATTATTAAGTTGCTCAAGAAAGTCATATCTTCCAATAAGTGCTACTGGAACAAGAAGCTTGACGAGTGTCTATGGACTTACCGTACGACCGTCCGGCCACCTACTGTGTCACAACCCGTACCCGCTTTTCGGATACGAGACGTGTCCAAGCTAGCCTACGCCGCAGTGTCTGCGGTAGAACGCTGTCACGGCCAAGATGCTCAAAATCACAAATTATAATATTTGCTGCTCATTCACATTTCTAAGTTTATTACAACAGTTACAACATTTATATTTAAAGAAAATACAAAGTCTCACAATTAACGAAAATGTTACAACTGCTATCTATTTCTAGGTTTCTGTCTGCAAGTACACCCGTATCTCCCAAGATAAGTGAAGCCACAGCTAACCTGAAAAATGATAGTTTCCGTCAGGAATGGAACAAGTACACAAACCGACGGCAATGCAAAAACACAATAGAATTAACAAGACATGAAAATTATATATGGAATTTGAAAGCTAGAAAGTAACTGATGACATGGCAGGTGGTGAAGAAGACAAGGAAAAATAAATAAAAGATAACTACCTATGTGGTGTGAAATATCATTTTCAACATGTGAACGGATAGGGGGTAAATCCCGCACCCTGCACGTGTCGTGTGCAGCTGCTATTCTCCACGAAAGACACGAGAGATAGTTCTGGGTAGTCCACATGTCTACTAAGATATTTTCCCTCCTGACTACTCCGTGTGACGAGCGTGTCAACAAACAGTAAGATATATGTATAAAAATAAAATGTATCAACTACTATGAATCGAAAAGCAATCAGAAAGTGCATTTGCCTGAGGTCCTTAGCTTGAGAAACCGATAGTACAACCACATCAGATGAGTCACTAAAGTTAACACATGAAAAAAGTCTCCGGTTGCTGAAATAAACATTACCAACATTCTCAGAATAGTCAAATTATCTATGATTGCCTGTCCTTAAGTCCAATTCTGGACACAGGGGCAAAACGGTAATTTTGGGTCAAAACGGTGTCCGCCGTTGGACCTGCTTTGCACCGAAAAGCGTGTCAGAGTCAACGGTCTCTAAAGTCATCAAACTATATGTCAACAGGTCCAGTTTTTCGATATGAACCCAACCGTATGTCCAAAGTTGGATTCCGGCGGGCCGTGCACAAAATCGCCCGTTGAGTTGGATCGTGGGACCCACAAAATGGCGTTCTGATTCAACTGTCTCAGATTTGGACCAAACTTGGCATACAGGACTAGAAAAATGATATGGTCCTATTGACGCAAGTTTCGTCTCGATCTGACGAACGTGCACAAAGTAATTGAAAAACTTGCACAGAGGTCGATACGGTAAAATTTGACGGATACGCATCAAATTCGTCGCGCACGCGCGACCAATTTAAATTCCGTCAAAGCCCACATGTCAATTAAGTTGTTACGCACCTTTCGATGCTTTTGATTCGCGACCACGTCGCCCGGATTGGCGAAACGCACGTCGTATCGAAGAGTTTTATTAAATTTTTAGTTTTCGAAAATGAACTTTTCCTGGATTTTGGAATCAAATATCTCTCCATATATTAGATGAAAAATAAATCTATAAGAAGGATCCTCATCTCCTATATGTTGTCTTCAAACATGTTTAATTATATTTTGAAAAATTGATTTGGATTGGTAGGTATTTGGCTTCCAATATGGGGTGCAAACTGTGAATACAGAACATGTGTTCTATGGTTTTTCTTCGACTTTGCGTCGATTTCATGGACAGGATGCTAATCTACAGTGGAATCTATTCACTGGGATTCATAGAGGGTTATTTCGTCTATCCTTAGGAACTTACGAGAACAGAAACGATCGAATATCGGAAGAGAAATCTTACAGCGAAGTGGCGTATGTAACCCGCTGTTGCTGCCTTTCCACTGTTCGTGCGCATGTGCACGTGCGGCCTCCGCGCGGACCTGGCTGCGCGTGGCGGCGCCCAGGTTTGGTGCACGGTTGTGCCCAGGCTGGGTCGACGCTGGGAAAGGTGGTGGCGCATCGAGGAGTTAGGGTTTGCCTCCTTCTCCTCGCTTAAGCACGTTCTGTTATATATAGAACAGGGGTCGGGCTAATCCTCTGGTGTGGGGAGAAATTTCGGGCCGGGTCTGCCTGGCATGGGCCAGCTTCGGCATGGGCCTGGATGGCCGGGTTGTTCTCAGGGCTAGGCCGTGGGCCTCCCTGTATCTGCTGCTGCCTCTTATTCCTTTTTCTCTGTTTTTATACTATACATGTATATATATATATATATATATATATATATATATATATATATATATATATATATATATATATATATATATATATATATATATATAATATATATATATATATATATATATATACACACACACACACACACACATACACATATATAGTATATTTTTAAAAAAAAATACACACATACACATATTTAAAAAAAAAACATATATAGTATATTTTTATATATACATACACACGTATTTATATATGTATTTATTTACACTCTATATATATATATATATATATATATATATATATATATATATATATATATATATATATATATATATATATATATATATATATATATCCAGATACATATTTACTTATCTATATATTTATATATATATATATACTTATATAATATACTCCATAAATTCTAGATAAATCTAAAAGCATCATTCCTATGTAGAGCCTAATTTTTTATATATATATGAACATGTATATATATAACATTTATTGACAATAATAATATAACCAGTAATAATAAAATAATATTATATACGAATATCCTCAATAATAATGATAATAACAATAATAATATTAATAATAAAATTCCATAAATCAATAATGGTGTATATAAACCATTATGTTCAGTCTAAAAACCCCAAAATATAATAGGACCTATTTTATACAAAAGTCACTGAATATCACTAATAATAATATTTAAATACGAATACTTAGAAATATTCATCAGTTTATTAAAATGGAATACAACACAATCTTACAAAATATGTCAACACGAATGTCATTGGACGTCTCGTATGACTACATGGGCTTGAGCTCAGTTCGGGTCCAGTCCGGGCTAAAATAGTATAACCGGTTTTCCTAAAACACAATAATATAAATAATAAATAAATAAACTTCGGTAAGGGTTAAGTCGCAACTTGGCCTAGTTTTCCTAGTTAGGACATCACTATTGCTCGGCCTTTCCTACCAGGGCTGATACACTAGTCAAAGCACGCCACTGCACTATCCGTACCACGATTTCTAGTCACCTTGTACTCCAAATTCCTAATAATGACTAAAATCATCTACCGTAATAATAAAATAAATAATTATTCATAATAATCTAAAATTACCATTTAAATAAAATAAATAAAAAATATTTCTAACTTTTTGGGAAGGAGAGCTACATACTGGCAATACACTGTTCTCACTTATCTATGAAAACGAGGCGATACTTCCTCTGGAAATCCAAATTCCGTCCCTACGGGTGGCTATAACCAACCAGCTGACAGTCGAAGACAATCAACGCCATCGGTTGCAGGAGCTGGAAGCATTGGATGAGAAGTGCCTGCTGGATCAACAATGTATCAAACTCTATCAAGCTCGAATTTCTGGGGCTTCAACAAAAAGGTCCAGGAGAGGACATTCCAACTGGGTGACCTCGTCTTATCAGTTCAAAGATCGATGATGATTACTCACAAAACAGCTGGGAAGTTCGAGTCCAATTGGGAAGGACTGTTCGTTATAGAGACGGTCTACTCCAATGGTGCTAACTGACTAGCCAAACCTAACGGCGATTTGCTAATAATGTTAATCAATGGCAAGTTCCAGAAGAAGTATTATGTCGGAGGTTTAAATTGGCGTATATTTCCACATCCCCCAGTGTTGTTTATGAATTCTATTAATGGATTCATCCCTTCCTTGTTTCTCCAGTAGAAAATATTTCACGTCCATATAACCTCTGAGTTATTTTTATATGCCCCAACAAAGTTCATGCCTGCCATGTCCATATTTTCTCTGAGTAGACATTTCTTCCATGACAAACCTCAGATTGTCATAATTATCTATAGAATATTTCACGTCCATACTACCTCTAAGTTGTTCTATACATTCGTAGAGTTTATCCTTACCATGTCCATATAACCTCTGAGTAAGGAAAATTCTACCACAAGAGGTTCCGTATTTACTGTCCATATTACCTCTGAGTAAACACCCCTTCCCCAGCGAAGTTACCTCCATTCCATCATGTTAATCATACCTCTGAGGGAATTCTTACTGCTATAAAAAGTTCATAGTAAGTGGACAAGTAAAGAAACAAGACTAAGATTCTTTCACTCATGAAAACGAAAAGTTTTTTCTTTCTTTACTACAAAAGGGCCTCCCAAAAGAGACGAACAAAAAGACATCAACATTGCGACAAGCGATGCATAAGTTCTTCAAGACGGCTCCTCAAACGGGCAATCTGGGGCCCAACCAACTCTTTGGCTTGGCGCTCTGCCTCTTGTCGTCTGGCGGCCTCATCCTCAAGCTTGGATAGGTTCTGGCGTGCGAGGTTTAACTCGGCCTAACGAACACTGATACTTTCCCTCTCCCGAGCTAAGGTCTCGGATCGTTGGTGAAGGAGCCCCTACTGGTCTTTTGACTTCTCCAGCTCACTCTCGGTGAAGGCCAACATCTCCTCCAGCCCCCAAATCTGTTCACAGAGGGTCTCGCACTGTTCCTCCAGAGTTGTTCAATGACAGACTTGAACTTCTTCAGCATCGGTCACCTCTTTAATCTCTGCTTCAACCTCGGCAAGCCTGAGAGTCAGAGCCTGACATCTCTACTTGTGCTAAGAAAGTTCAGCAACCATTTTTTCTAGTTCTGCATCCGCAAGAGAAGAAAGGTTGCGTCAAGACCTTGACGCTCTAAAACTCTGGCTTCTAATTCTGTCAGAAGGGCCTCTATCGCATCTTCTTTCGCCTCATATCCCTGATATTCACGCAATTCTACTACTCTGGCTTCTAAAACTCTGGGCTTTTACTGTGGACCAAGCTCGCTTAAGCGTTTGGTTATGCTGCAAGACACCCTCTATACTGTGCTTTAAAACATGGTGGATAGTGCCAATGATAAGGTTGGCATAATAAGCATTGACAGTCATAGCCATTGGGGTCATCGGAGATGCCGCGATAAAAGCTCCCGAAGCAGCAGCAGCAGCTAATATATGACTAGGCATTATAGCCTGGATAGATGGTGCCATGACTGGGATGGCTGGTTCTTTAACGCGCTCCCTTGCTAGCTTTTTGATAATTTCTACAGTTGACATTTGAGGAGCCTCATGGATTGGCTCTGGAACGGTCTCCTTGATCGACCCTTCAAAAGTCATTTCGATCAACCCCTCAGTAGTCTCCTCAACCAGTTCTTGAGTAGTCGGTTCGTCAGTGGTCCCCTCAACCAACTATCTAGTAGCTGGTTCATCAGTAGTCTCTTCGATCATCTCGGTAGTAATTGCATCAATAGAATCCTCAACAGCTGGCTTGTCCTCAGTCTTCTCGATCGATTCTTCAATAATTTCCTCAACAGCCGCCTCGACACCATCTCAGCAGCTATATCGACCGGTTTCTCAGCGACAAACTCATCAGCAGTCTCCTCAAACTGCTCTTCTGTGGTCTCCTCAGTTGCCTTTCCCGTGACCATGTCGGCCAACTCTTCAATAGCCTCTTGGACCGCTTTCAGAATGACCTCATCGACTAACTGCTCGATGGTCATCATGACCGGCTCTTCAATAGCTTGGCCATCTAACTCTTCGACAGCCTCCGCAGTCAACCTTTCCGCGGTCTCTACGACCAGCCTTTGGGGCGAATCCCTGATGCCTGCCAAAGTAAATTCCTCTGTCGCGTGATCCTTCTCACCTCCTGGCATATCTGGAACATCCTCAGCTTCTTCTTTTATACAGGAAGGAGATACAATTGAGGAATCCTGAGCAATGCCTTCCGTAACCTCAGCTGTTTGGCCAACCATGGGTACAGATTCTGGAGTCATGCCATTGGCTACCGGCAGACCTATTCTGGGTATCTCCACGGGCTCGTCCGCAGTCGGCTCCATGAAAATTTTTCGCTGAGGCGAAGCCACTGTCTCCGAAAAGTCTTAAGTCTCATACTCAAAAGAAAAAGGAGGAGGGGCATCTTCAGCAGTGGTAGCCACCCCTTAGTCCGTACAACCATAGGCGCCTTGACAACTGAAGGACCTTCGATGGACAAAGAGATGGTAGCTCTAACTGTCGGATGCAGTAGCTCTCTCTGAGACACTTTCGGGGCAGGTTCCTCAGGAAGCTCCCTGATTATCTCCGACCATATAGACTTTATCTTCTTTTTCTACACATGTACAAGCAAAACAGCGATAAGTGAAAATTTAGGATAAGAACCCGAAGGAAGAAGACTTAAGAGTATATGTGAAGGGGGTTCAACAGGCAGAGTGCTCCGTTCTGGCAAAGACCGTCGGAAGGGTCCGCACCACCTGGGTACAGCCTCTTTGGTTCTCTTGATAGGAGGAGAACTCATCCCCGAAGGAGTCCAATATTTTAACGAGTTACTCAGGGGTTCTTTCTCCTCTCTTCTCTCCCGGGATGAACTAGAACTGTCCGAGGATCTATTATCCGACAACGCAAGCTCTCGAAGGCGTGTAAGGACCAACTGAGGTGCCTCAAATTTTGTCCCCTCAATCAAACCCTGTTCTCGATCGTAGTCCGATGAGAAGTTATTAGCAATAAAGTAAAACTTCACGGTGGAGTACAAGATACGAGTCTCTCCATGTATCGTGGGGATCGTGAACTTCGTTCCAGTACACTCGGCATTGTAATAGCACTATGTCAGGGTACCGAACAGCAGACTTCCCTTATAACCAAGACAAGAGCTTAGGTTGTCCATCATCGTCTGGCTATAACCGAATTATCGTGCAAACTGACTCAGCAAAAAGGTTTCAGATAAACCAGATTCTAATTCTGGTATATTAAGTGTGAAGGATGGATGGACTGCAGCCAACGGAAGGCACCGAGAGTCAAATCATTATCCACTTTGCCTTGATCTATTAACATGTCGCCTGCAAGGTAACCCTTGTAAGAAGGCAAAACCCTGTTGAAATCATAGTCGTCCAAGCGGCCTAACATTCACCTACTGATGAGGACGCCTTGGTGGAGCCATTTTGCCCGATGATAGTTACGCAGCGTCGCATCCCCTTCATCATAACCATCAATGGTATGGGTGAGCATTATTCGGTTTTGAATCAAAAACCGAACCGAACCGAACCGAATAAGAGATTCGGTTAGGTTTTTAAAAAAATCGGTTTGGTTTCGGTTTTGAAAATACTAAATTTTTTTATTCGATTTCGGTTTTGGGTTTCGGTTTCGGTCCAAAACCGAAAACCGAATAAGAAAATTTAGTTATATATATATATAATACAAAAAAAGAAATATATATATATATATATATATATATATATATATATATATATATATATATATATACCTATATATATATAATAAAATATACATATATATATAATAATACCTATATATATATTTATATATATATATAAATATATATATATAAAAATATATATATATATATATATATATATATATATATATATAATACCTATATAATACCTATATATAATACCTATATTAAAAAAAAAATAAAAAAAAATATATAAATATATATATATATATAATAAAAAAATATATATATATATATAATAAATATTATTTTTGAAAAAACCCCCCGATTTATTAATTACGGTTGAAAGCCGCACAAATCGTATACAAGGCGCAAAATGTCGAAGCCTATACAGGTATACCACAAAAGGAGGGAGGGAGGAAAGCAAGACAGGCAAAACTGGCTTCAGGGGATACAAAGACAGCACTGACCAGAAGTCTCTCGAACTGTAGGAACACAGAGAGCTTCGCTTGTGGCATTGTCGGGCTATTTCTCGAAAGAGCTTGTCTGCCGAGTATGGGTGACCCTCGTATCTCGCTTTGTTGCAATTTTTCTACAAGAACCATATAGCTGCCGCTGCGACGATCTGGTGGCCATGGGAGACAGAACCCCAGGAAGCCAGAAGATCGTGGAGGCGTCCGCTGCCCTGCTCAATATTGAATAGCTGGTTAAGGGTGGTCCATGTCCTGTCTGGCAGCGGCCCTTGACGGAAGAAGTGATCAATAGTCTCCGTCTCCCTCTCTGAGCAGCAGGAGCAAGCTGATGCTAAACTAATCCCGATGGTGTTGAGGATGTCGTCAGTCGGTAGTTTCTTTCTGAAGAATCTCCACAAGAGGAAGGACTTCTTTTTTGAGATGCAAGAATGCCAATAATGAGCCATGGGGAGGGACGGTTGACCGGTGCCAAGGATAGCAGATCTCGCCGACCTCACTGAAAATGCTCCCGAAGCCTTGAGGGACCAACACAACGCATCCGCCTCGCTACCGATGCGTAACCCTGTCTCTCGGACGCTATCTGCTGCCTCGGGACCAAATCACACACGGATCTGGTCCCAGTTCCAGTCGTCGGTAGTGGGGTTCCATAAGTCTCTGATCCTACAATCTCTCGGGGTCTCCGTAATATTTGGGATTATGCTGTCTCCAACCCATCGCTCAAGGAATGGGTTCGAATCGCCCGCTCCCAGCTGGAGTCTCATCGCGGGTTCGGCTCGGTTGCGGCCAATAAGGATGCGATGCCAAGCCGTAGAGGATCTGCAGTTGGATATGGCCATCGAGGGGTGGATATGTTTGAAATATTTAGCTTACAAAAATTTGGTCCATAAGTTGTTGTGCGTACGGAGATTCCACCATAATTTTATCGAAAATGCTTTAACAATGTGGCTGAGTTTGGTGAATCCCAAACCCCCCCTCTCCGGTCGGATGGGCCATAGAGTCCCAGTTGGCCCAGTGATGCTTATCGTGACCGTTGCTATTCCCCCAAAAGAAATTACAAAAGATCTGTTCGATCGAAGAAAGGACCTTGATGGGCGGTGAGCACGCAGCCAGGATGTGGATGGGGATGGAGGATAGCACATGATTGATGAGGATCATCTTGCCCCCAAGGGAAAGGGTGGCGTTATGCCATCCTTCCAGTTTCTTCCTGATTCTGGTAGTTAAGTCCTCAAAGATGCTGGCGTTGGACTTCCCGTACACTAACAGACATCCGAGGTAGGTGAACGGGGGCCTGGCAATCGCAAAGGAAGTTAAGTTGGATAGGTTGTTGGCGTGCTCCCTATTGGTTTTGTGGTAAGCATAAATAACGCTCTTGAAGTGATTGACCTTCTGGCCTGAGCATCTAGAGTACCTCATCAGGGTGTTGTGAACCACTGCCACCGCGCCTTCATCTCCGGAGGAGAAGATGAGTAGGTCGTCTGTGAAAGCCAGACAGGTGATGATTGGGCAACCACTGGATGTATGATAGTGGGTGAAGTTGGGGGTGTTGACCATATTGTTAAGGTTCCTACTCAGAGCGTCAGCCACTATGATAAAAACAGTGGAGGATAGGAGATCACCTTGTCTCACCCCACGGTGGGATTTAAAAAATCCTTCGGTATTGCCGTTGATGATCGTGGAAAACCACGAGTTACTGATAGATCTCCAGATGATGTTGATCCAAGTTTCCGAAAATCCGAAGGCTCTGAAAACCCAGATCGTGAATTGCCAATCCAGTCTGTTATAGGCTTTCTCCATGTCGATTTTGACGGCAATGTTGCCTCCCTTCACAGGAAATTTCATGCAGGTAATTAACTCTTGGGCCAACATAATATTGTCCTGGATGTTCCTACCGCGAACAAACCCGCTTTGCTCCTCCGAGATGATCTTGGGGAGAATTTCCGCCATCCTGGTTGCGATAACCTTGGATATGATCTTGTTGGTGAAGTTACACAGACTAATGGGTCGAAAGTCACTGAAGGACTCCGGGTTGTCTTTTTTAGGGATGAGGATTAGGTTGGCACTAGAGATGGCTTTGGGGTATATAGCGCCTTCGAAGAAGGCGATTACCGCTTCGGTGATGTCTTGCTTGATAATATCCAAGCATGAACGAAAGAATACCCCCGAGAAATCGTTCGGGCCTGGCGCACTGTGCTCGTTCAGAGCCCACACTGCATCTTTAACTTCCTGAACTGTGGCGACACGGTTCAACTGGGCGTTGTCAGTGTCGTTAATGAGGAGAGGGATTTGGTCAAGGAATGATCTATCTTCATGAACAGTAACTTTGGTAAAAAGTTTAGAATAGAAATCCGAGGCTGCCTCTTGGATGCCTTTTTGGTCGGTAATGATGTTCCCGTTCTCATCAGCGGTCTTGTAGATCGAGAGTTTCTGTCTGCGTCCGTTAACGCATGCATGAAAGTGCTTCGAGTTTTTGTCCCCCTCGTTGTCCCATTTCAACCTCGCTTTTTGTTTCCAGAAATCGGTCTCCACTTTGATCCTGAATTTAAGCATCGCCTTGGTGAGGCTAAGGGCTCTTCTAGCCGCTATCGAGCGATCCGTGACGACCAGGGCCTCGGCGCAGGTGACGTTGTCCTCGGCTACCCGAACGGCCTGAAAGATATCTCCGTAGGCGAGCTTGCTCCAATCGGACAGGGCTTTCCTGGTTGCTTTAAGCTTGTTGCTAACCCAAACAAGGGGGTTGGGGGAGTCCTCACTGTTCCAAGCTTCCGTGACAATACCCAGGAATTGTGGGTGCCCGGTCCAGAGGTCAAGGAATTGGAAATTCTTTTTGGGTAAGGTGGTCTTGTTCTTGATCTCGACCAACAGGAGATTATGGTCTGATTCTGTGGAGTTGAGGTGGGACAGGTTGGTTGTGATCCCCATTCCGTTCCAGAAGGCATTCGTGAGTGCCCTGTCGAGTCTAGAGTATTGACGGCGATCGCCATCCTGCATATTACACCAGGTGAATGCATTGCCTGAGAACTGGAGAGAGGTTAGGTGGGCATTGAAGATGAAATTGTTGAAGTCAAGCATGGCCGGGGCAGGGGGTGGTCGCCCTTCTGATTTCTCTGCACTATAAGTGATCGCATTAAAGTCCCCAATGCAGAACCAAGGGGAGTCGGTGTTGAGGTAATGGATGTCATGGAGGTCGTTCCAGAGTTGTTTCCTCTCTGCAACATCGCAGCTGCCGTGGACCGCTGAGAGGATGGCACGCTCAGGAAGTCTAGGGTGGTCGAACCAACAGGAGAGGGCCTGCTGGGAGTCCTGGATGACTCCAAGTTTGACGTCCTTCGTACAGAGGATCCAGATATCGTGTCTGCCTGCAATGGCCATGGGAAGGCCCAGTTGCAGTTGGATGGATTTTAGTCTTTTGGGAGGAATTTTGGGTTCGATAATGATGAGGATGTCTATCTTATGGATTTTTCGTAGATTGATTATTCTCCTGACCATCGGTTTATTCGCCAGACCGCGAATATTCCAGGATAGGATGTTAAGCATTAAGGATGTTGTGGGAGGGATTTTTGTTCTGCTTGGTGGCGGATCTGGTTAGGATGGTGACGGTTTCAGTGGGTCCGCTGTTGGCATTGGCTTTGCTAGAGGTAGAGGGTCCTGCTTTTGTAGATGGGGGTTGATCGCTACAAGATTGCTCCTTTGGGGCCTGTTGCTGAGTGACCGATTCTCCGGCGGAGTCCAGGAAAGGGTTTTCTGGAGGGATGATAATGGAGTCGCTGGTGCTCCCTGTAAGGAGGCTGGTTTGCTGTAGCGGGAAGCCCGCGGCTTGGATCTGGAGACTTCTCCGGACCTGGTCTGGACCTAGAATGGCTAGAGCCCCAACCACGGGGTCTTCGGTGATGAGTTGTTGATTAGTAACAGTTATGTCGGTGAGCTGTTCTACTCCTTCCAAATTGGAAAAACTCTCGATGAGCGCCCGGTCGGCAAGGGGAGAGGTTGTCCTCGCTTGGTCTTCCGCGTCCTCTGAATCTAGCGCGTCGAACTGGTTGGATAGAGTGAGGGCTTGGGAGCTGTGTGGGATTAATGCTTTGCTGGGGGAATCGCTCCTCTCGTGTGAGTCATCGCCGGAGACAAATCGGGTGTGTGAATTTGGGCGAGGTAGGATGGGTGGCAAGGGAGTTCTCCTCTCAGCTGGCTCGCTGTTTTTTCGGGGAGGTTTCTTCTTTAGTTCTGGATGAAGTCGGTGGTAGAACTTTGGGAGATGACCTCTTAAGTGGCAGTGGTTGCAGAACATGACGTAGTTGTCGTAGAGGATTTGTTGAGTGTGGGTTCGGTTGCCCAGCTTGATGTTGATAAAGTTTGGAGGTTCGGTGGTCAGGTCGAGTTCCACACAGATTTTAGCGTAGTGGGCCTTGGTAAGATTGCTGGTCTCAGGGGCCGAGGCCACATACGTATCGAAGGAGTTAGCGATACGCCGAAGAGCCGCTGGAATAAAGCAAATAAGGGGTAGATTTGGTAAAGTGATCCAGGCGGCGACAGTCGCTGAGTCTTCTTTTATACTAAAGCTAGTTGACCACTTGATGATCTTCATCTGATGGGAGTCAATCTTGTACGTACCTTTGGACCAGACTGACTTGTGGTTTAAGGCAGATGAGAGGTGAAAGAGAATGTGTTTGGGGTCGAGGGTGCTATGCGGTATTCCGCTGTGTGTCTCCAGCTGGCTATAGTCTCCTGCACCCTGGGGAGCTTGGGGCAACCAGATAAAAATTTGAGAATGAAGGTGTGGGAAAATGAGTTCGATAGAGAGGACATCTCTGTGACAGTGAATGGAACCGAAGGCACCTGTGATTCCTGAGGGTACTCGATGTCCGGAAGATTGATGTCAGGGACAAGAGGCGCCTTAGCTGACGCTAGATCCGGGCGCAGCTTATCTGCGAAGGTCGGCTGGGAGGGAACGACTAATGAAGGGATCGGGGAATTGCCACTGGAAGGAGGGGGAAGGGCCGACAAGGAGGAGATCCGCTCGAGGCAGAGGGCGATGCCAGAGGGGGTTGTCTGGGGGATGCTATCAACGGCCGCGGAGGTAGGCACAACCAACGGACCGGCCGCAACTGGAGAGGGAGGAAAGTGGACGTGCTGGGGGGTTACAGCGGGGTCCCTGGCTCAAGAATGTTGTGCTCCGGGGGTCGGTCCACCGTGCCCAAGGGGACGAGGGGGGATCAATGGGGGGGCGGCGGGGGCCTGAGGTAGGGGAGCTGGGGCTGAGGGACCGGAAGAGGGGAGGGATGGAAGGGAGGGGGGAGGGAGGTTTGGGAGTGATAAATGGGGGCGGTATCAGAATAGTCAATGGGTGAGTTGGATGTGGCGGGGATTAGGTTGGCCAAGTTGGGGGCATGGAGAGTAGAGGAGGGGACGAGGGGAGGATTGGCGTAGATGGGGTCCTGAGCGTGGAGTACAGGCTGGGGAGTGGGCCCGCAAGATTGAGGGAGAAAAGAGGGTTGGGAATACGCTGAGAGGGGACTAGGAGAGTAAAAACCTTCGAGAGAGCGTGGGAAGGGCCTATCTGGGTGATAGGAGTTAATGGGGTGGGGATACGCTGGCTGAGGGTCGTACGCGTAACCTGCAGAGACGACGTCCTGCGCGGACTGCTCAGTGGAGGGGAGGGTCCCGCCCGAGCGCAGATCTGTACAGTCGTGTGCGTAGAAATTACGCTCGGAATAGTAAAATGGAGGGGGGCCCACTTGAGCGGTTGACCGCTGTAAAACCTGCGGTGGGGGAGGACCCACCAGCTGGCAGGGCAGCTGCTCCATACGCATTAGGAACTCGTGCGTTGGGAACACAAGAGGGGCCACCCGTGTCGTCAACAGCTTAAAAATCTGAGCTGTTGTGAGCTACGCCAGCAGCGTTAATGCTGGGATGGGAGAGGGCCCAAGCAGTGGGGGCCCAACCCGTAACGTCGGCAGCGTAAAAGCTCGATTGATTGTGAGCTACGCTGGGCCCGTAGCTGGGATTGGAGAGGGTCCCTACGCTTAGAGCGTAATTACTGGGATAGAACGGGGCCCCACATTCGGAGAGACCATTAGCTGTCTGTGAAGCGTAAAGAGCTTGGTGGGTGCGGGTCCCACTGAGGGAAGTTGTTGGCGGTGGGCACATACGCTCGCCAGCATTAAATAGAGGGGCCCACCACGTTATAAAGGTTGACTGAACCGATCACGTGGTGCTAGAAGGGACGAGCCCCCAAACCTGCACCGCAGGTAGGTGATCCCCCCGAGGAGAGGGTTGCTCCGTTCAAAATTCGAACCGAGTCGGGAAAGAAAAACTGGGCGGAGGATGGCTGCGGAGGAGAGAGGGAGCTACGGACGGGCTCGAGAGTCGGGAGGTCTGCCGAAGCGGACACTGGAAATGCGCTCGTCGGCGCAGGGAGGGAGCGTAGAGAGCACGGGATGGCGAGGGCTACGGGAGACTGGATGGGGGCTTAAGAGGGGGTTGAGAGTGGGGCTGCGGGGGGCGGCACGAAGAACGGACACCTGGGAGTAGGGAAGAGGACGGGGAGGAGGGAGGGGAGATGATGGGGAGAGGCCGGGGGGGTCGGAGAGAGGGGGAGCAAGAGATAGGTAGAGTTGACGGATCAACTCCACGCACTCTAAACGCCACGGAGAGCCGGAGAAGGGAAGCCTTAAGGGCTTCCCTGAGAGGGAGGGAGGGAGAGCACGGGAGGAAGGAGCTGGACCATTGTATATATACCTATATATATAATAAAATATATATATAGGTATTATTATATATATATTTTTTTTATTATATATATATATGTATTATATTGTCACGACTTGCACCCTAAAGTAAGGGCACGAGACGTGGGTACGTCCAGCCTACGCCGCAGTGTCGGCGGTAGAACGCTGTCCTAGGTCACAACATCTAACAATATAAAGCTAAACAGTTTATACTCCCCGAATGTAGGTGACATAGCAGATACAGTCTCAATCACATCTAAGGTAGAGCATAATGGAAGATAGATAAAACATGAAATCCAAAAGGGATACAGCAGATAGAAGTCTAAGTGTCTAAGATACACAAATCCAGAAATACATCTCAAAGCTCAAATACAGTAATCCATAAATACAACTCAAGACAACTGAAAGTAAACTATCTATACAACCTCTACTGTGTCTTCTCTAGGCTAGCAGGCAACCTCCAGGCTATCTGTAAAATTTATCAACAGGTCCAGTCAGGACAGGAGCGAGCACAATACATCTCAACAAGTCATAGCAGGAAAGGAAATGTAATCATGCTAGAGAATAAAATACAGGATCTGAAGAAATAGTATAATGTAAAAGTGAGACTATAAGTAAATATCTGTGATATATATAAAGAGAGACAGTGCTAGTGATTCAGAGTACTGGATAAACATGTGAATGGCTAAGGATTGATTCATGATTACACTACTTGGAATTGATTCATGATTACACGACTTGGATTTATTCACATGTTCATTTATACTCCCCCATCCCCAATCAATATACAAAGATCCATTCAAGTTACGTTAAGATTCATGATTATACTACGTTGCCCATAAAGGGTGATTCATGAATTGTTTCGTGAAGACTCGGTGATCATGAGGGTACATGAGTCACTAGCTGGTTCCCGAAGATTTATGATAATAGAAGCATGAGATGCGTGATGTAAGTGAAACACACAGGACAGAGTATCTGATGCTCCCGAGAGGGATAACATCTCATGAAGGGATCCATATAGTACTAATCCGTGTTACCAACGTGTCAGCATCAAGTAAGATAATCTAAAGCAGGAATATAATCCTAAACATGATATGAAATGATCAGAGAATGTACTCGCCTGATAACCTGAACAGCTGATAAGTATAGGGGGTCCAACTGAAGCCACAGAGTTCTATTTAAAGCAACACAGGTTACAAGGTGTTCAAGTTGTAATAAATGAATCTCTACAAGTAATCTATATTATCCTAGGTTCTTCTAAGTCAAATCAACTCTAGGTCAACTCCGGTCAACAATCTAGTCAAACTAGGTCAAGTGTTGACTTACAGTTAACTTTTGGTCAACTGGTCAACTCTGGTCAAACGGGGTTAATTTTATTCTAATTATTAAAGATATAAAGTATACTTCGTTATTCGTACGTCGAAACTTACGACACGCAAATCGAGATAAGATGATTAACAGTAAAGTTAATAATCTTATTATAGTGATCCACGTGTCCGTCTTGTCAATTTTAGCGATATGAGATCACTGGAATTGACTGATCTCAGTTTTGTTGTACTAATCGTGAAATACAAACATTGTAAGAATTAATTATTAATAAAAGGTGATACATAGAGAAACTATCTACAAACATTGTCGGACGATGAAATAAACATCGCCAACGTGTCCGAATGGTCAAATTAGCTGGGATAGCCTACCCATCGGTCCAATTTGGACACAAGGGCAAAAAGGTAAATTTGGGTCAAAAATGGTATCAGTGTCGGAGCCGTTTTGCACCAAAAAATGTGCAAGAAAACAAATCGATAAAACATAACAAATTATATGTCCACGAAACCAGAATGACGATACGAACCCAATGGTATCTCCAGAATTGGATTCCGTTGACCCGATCTCAATTTGGTCCGTTGACCAGAACTTGGAATTCCGATTTGCACGAAAATGTGTGCCGGAGCCATCGTTCTCAAAACTCAGCAAACTACATGTCAACGAGTCCAGAATGACGATACAAACTCAACGGTATATCCGAAATTGGATTCCGATGAGCCGATCTCAAAATGACCGGTTGACCCGGATATTGGTATCTGACTTGCACCGAAATGTGTGCCGGATCCAATGTCCACCAAAACCTAGCAAATTATATGTCAACGAGTCCAGAATGACGATACGAACTCAACAGTATATCCAAAATTGGATTCCGATGAGCCGGCGTCAAAAAGTCCCGTTGACCCGGACTGTGGGACCCACTTTGCCCCAAAATACGTGCCAGGGCCCACGTCCTCCAAATCTAACAAATTTTATATGAAAATATGCCAGAACGACGCCACGAGTCTACTGGTGGTGTCAGAAATGAAGTCTGGAGTCCCGTGTTCAAAAATGGAATTTTATAAGTTGGAAATTACGAATTCGGACGACCAACTTTGGCGTCGAATTCAACCAATCAAACAAGCTCACAATAAAACAAAACTGGAGGGGTAGTAAGAGGGTTACACCAGCTTCGCACAGGAACTGGTAGCACGCAAATGGAGCTGCGGTGGAGGAGATACAAGCTGACGAAGTTGACCCCGCAAAACTGTCCAAAATTAATATAATTTAAACGGTCAACTTGGTGGCCGGTTTTGATGTATGAAACGATAAAAATTTACGGATGAAAATTGACAGGAGTGAAGGTGGATATACCGAGATTGTTACGGAGCGAGGAAATCACCGATCCAACGGTCGGATTCCTGGTAAAATATGTACGAAGTCGCTGCGACGGAATGCGAATTCTGGATCGATTCCGCGCGCGTCACGACGGAACTTCGTGCGAAACGCACGAATTGCCTCGACGGTGCGTCCCGGAGGACGGTGGTCGCCATGGGAGTGCTTGTCGTGGTAGGGCGCACCCATATGGGGGTCGTCGAGGGCACGTCGGCCGGCGACGGCGCGCGGCTGCCACTGATTGCTGTCGCGTACTGCTGCTGCTGACAGCTGCTGCGTTGGGCGGTGCCGGCCCAGCTTGACCCAGCGGAGGCGGGCGGCGCACGTCCCAGCGCGGCAGGGGGTAGCGGCTCACGGTGGATGGGGCGGTGCATGGAGGATGAAGTGGTGGTGGTGATGATATTGATGGAGAAGGTGGAGGAGACTGCTAGAGTGGTCGGCCGAGCTCAGCCACGGCGGAGCTCCGGCCAGGGGGGCTGAGCTCGGAGAAGAGCTCGAGGGAAGACTGGTTTTGAAGTTGGCTTGCTGTAGAATAATGAGAGGGAAGAGAGAGGAAGAGAGAGAGAGGAGTGTTATTGTGAGGAAAAAAATAATTTAGAAAAGGGAGAGATGATGAATTTAATGATAGAGAGAAGAACCCATTCTCAAATTTAGGGCCGGCCATATGGCTGTGAGTGGGGGTGAATTGAATGTAGGGATTTTAATGGTTAGGATTAATTAGGAGGATCACATGGCTAGGATTAAATATTGGAAAATTGGTCATTCTAAGGGAATCAAAATCAATAAAAATTTTCCATTAAATATTAAAAATAGGTAAAATAAGTACTTGATTTTTTTCAAGGATAATGAAGCTGAGGGTGTCATGATAGAGGTTAGCACGAAGCTGGGTTGGACTTGGTAGAGCCGGATTGGATCAAAACCGGACATTACGCAATAATTGAATTAAAAATAGGTGTTGATGATCATGAGTAAATAAGTAGCACATGGGGATTCCAATAAATGGGACACAAGTGTCGTACGGGCAGTAGGCTCAATGTGGGCCATGTCCATAATTGGGGCTGGCAGGTTTTGGTCGACAGGGTACCCACAAATCAAGTTGGAAAATGAATGTAACACCGTGGGGTGAAATAAAATCAGGTCACGTGTCAGGAAAGTTGTGTGAAGCAAATGGAGCACAAAATGGCGTGTCTGAGTGGGACACGAAGGTCATGGGTGAAGAGCGCCTCGAGTAGATCATGCATGATAAGTTGGTTTCAAGAAAATGACTGGTCTTACGCTTCCAAATTAAAAGTCACGGTAACGTGCAAATAATGATCAAGAAAATGAGTGGAAAAATTAATTAATAATCAAATGGTCTAAATCGACCCGAAGTTGTGCGAAGCAAAAAGAGTACAAGGGAACAAGTTTGAGTGGAACATTATATACCGTCATGAAGGCAATCATGTCCACTACAAAACTCATGAAGAAGATTTCCAGAGTTGAACATCCCTGACACTCCAAATATCAAAGGCACGAAAAAGTACATTTACAGATAAATAAACATAATAAATATTTATTGAAACTAAATCAATCAGAAAATAAAATAAAAATAAAAAAATCAACCCAAAATTCAGGGTGCACACATCCTACCCACCTTATAAAAATTTCGTCCTCGAAATTAAAATGTTTGTACTCCTTCTAGGTCAAACCCCCACAATCAAGTCCCAGAACTTAAACAAATCATGTGATTAAAAAGGACGACATACAGGGTCATGGTATATGGTGACAGTGAAAGTCTCATCTAGGTATACTAGTGATGCTAACCTAAACGGTCATAGGGTATCAAAACACACAAGCAATCTTGGGTGCTAAACTAGAAAGATACAGAATAACAAATCATCAAAACTGTAAGGATATCTACCATCCTATATGAAACTGGTACTATTCAAAAATAAAATAAAGATAACCACAAATTTTCTATTAAGGGATACTATTCAAGAAAAATATCACAATCAAAAGAAAAAAATTAAAAGTCAATTCCATTGAAATCCAATCACAATATATTTATATATATAGCGTTAGAGAGGAAAAAGCTAGCATTATGTAAGGGTTATGTGTTTCGTGTGTGTAGGGGTGTATGTGGACATGTTCATATGGTTAAATAGTAGGCATGTGTGTATTGTGAAATGTACATAAAAGTATAGGTGGATTTGGGTTTCAAAACATTAGCTATCAAGTTACACTACTCATGACATATTGGTTAAACAATCTACAATGCACAACCTATTTACTCATAACATGCATGGCTAACCATATCTATATATGTAAAGAGTTAGAGATTTAGTTATGTATATATTTACATTATAACATGTATGCATAAACTCTATATATATCTATATAGATATATGAACATAACATAGAGAGAAAGGGATAGGTTTACATGGCAGTGTATACTAAGTTAGGGTGTGTGTGTCCTTGTACAGGGTATAGATTAGTATTGAAAAGTTAAATCCAGTTTTAGTTCAGTATTTACATACAAGAATCCGAAATAAGCTAACATTTAAATTAGTGTAATATTAACATAATGCAGTTTCAGATTTTTAGGGATTTGAAACATCACAACCAACTCAATGCTTCCAATACGTCCTAACATGATAGAGAAGAAACCCTAACATACTATCCATACATTTAGCTATGCATACAGTTCAATATTACATATTAAATCTGAAATTGAACTAACCATTTGAAATCAATATAAAAATGTTAACACGTATTCAGTTTAGGATTTTGGAGAAATTCGAACATCAAACCAACCCAACGTTTATCACAACCTAACATGCAAGAATATGAAACCTAACTTTATATCCCTACATACCACAATGTATATACATCGAAATATTACATTTAAAACAACAAATTGAACTAACATTTAAAATCCAGTATTAAGGGTTAATATGCACACAGTCTTAGATTTGACAAATTCAAACATAAACTCAACTAATTTTCCTAAAAAAAAATTGAAATCCTGTATATAACATACATGTGCAGTGATGTAAACAAAACTAACAACATGAAACCTATATTTGAATTACGAATTTAAACTGGAAAAGCAGAAAACCAGAATATTAGGATTTTGACAATTTAAACATCAACAACATATTAATATGTATTTAGATAGGTGGGAAATCAAGTGTAGCATGCATACGTGTCAGGCAAAGAGTTTGTGTCCACTATTTTTATATTCTCATGTCCCAATATAAAAATCAAATTCTACATCAAGACTAACATTTAGATTCCTACCAAGATTGCAAGGTAGGTGATTGACGTAATCAAGACAGTTTTATTATTATTATTTAATACAAGAATAATAGCAAGAAAGAAATAACGATAAAATCTGTTCTGCTTATCTATTTAAAAGAAGGAACCATTTTGAAACCCAGAGCTAAACTATCAAATTCAGGATAAGGTATAGTAAAAATCATCGATTTATTGTATTATGAAGAAACACATAGCAAAAAGTTACACAAGGTTTATAAAAGCAGCTAAAGCTACTCCTAAGTTAAATAATGAGAAGCAAAACAAAATAAAACAAATAATAATAAAAAAATTGAAGGACTGAAACAAAGTAGAAAAAACATATTCAAAAACATTTAAGGTACAATCTGATAATCATATGCGTCTATCCAAAAATCATGGTACTCTAAATCCTCGTCATACTAGTAAGCAAGGCTACGATAATCACAGAGTCCTCGACTTAGGCACATACCTCTAGAATCATGGTATTTAACATTTTTGCGATGTCGCTAGCTTGGCTGCGAAAACCTTAAATTCTCACACCCGAAAAATATATCCAAGTCAGACTATATGTCCTTACCATGCTGGCTAATGTGACTGTAGAAGACTAGATTTCTATAACTTAGATGACCTAGCCCATATAATTTTATCTTGACAAAAATTAAATTAAATCAACAATGAATACCCAAAAATCAAGTTTATCAACGAACATCAAGATTCAAAAATGAATAAAAATCCATCAAATCATATAAATACAAACTCGGATGCAACAACTATCATCAAGATTCAAAATTCAGCAATCATCCATTAAAATCAATAAGTACAACTCAAATTCAACAATAATCCATCAAAATCAAATTCAACAACAGAAAGTAAAGATAAATCAAATCAAGGGAAAAAGAGTTTTCAAATCGAAGTTAAAATAAGATTCTCAAGGTCGCCCCAGGAATCTCTCAAGGGATCCTAACTGTGATTGAGTACCTTCAAAAATATATCCTAATCCTACTGCAGGCTGTAGTGATACTCTAGTTCGAATAGCACTACATAAACTCGACCTGCATGGGCCACCACTAAAAACGTGTCACGACCCGCACCCTAAAGTAAGGGTACGAGACGTGGGTATGTCCAGCCTACGCCGCAGTGTCGATGGTAGAACGCTGTCCTAGGTCACAACATCTAACAATATAAAGCTAAACAGTTTATACTCCCCGAATGGGGGTGACATAGCATATACAGTCTCAATCACATCTAAGGTAGAGCATAATAGAAGATAGATAAAACATGAAATCCAAAAGGGATACAGCAGATAGAAGTCTAAGTGTCTAAGATACACAAACCCAGAAATACATCTCAAAGCTCAAATACAGTAATCCATAAATACAACTCAAGACAACTGAAAGTAAACTATCGATACAACCTCTACTATTTTTTTTCTAGGCTAGCAGGCAACCTCCAGGCTATCTGTAAAATTTATCAACAGGTCCAGTCAGGACAGGAGCGAGCACAATACATCTCAATAAGTCATAGCAGAAAAGAAAATGTAATCATGCTAGAGAATAAAATACAGGATCTGAAGAAATAGCATAATGTAAAAAAGAGACTGTAAGTAAATATCTATGATATATATAAAGAGAGACAGTGCTAGTGATTCAGAGTACTGGATAAACATGTGAATGGCTAAGGACTGATTCATGATTACACTACTTGGAATTGATTCATGATTACACTACTTAGATTTATTCACATGTTCATTTATACTCCCCCATCCCCAATCAATATACAAAGATCCATTCAAGTTACGTTAAGATTCATGATTATATTACGTTTCCCATAAAGGGTGATTCATGAATTGATTCGTGAAGGCTCGGTGATCATGAGGGTACATGAGTCACTAGCTGATTCCCGAAGATTCATGAAAATAGAAGCATAAGATACGTGATGTAAGTGAAACACACAGGACAAAAGTATCTGATGCTCCTGAGAGGGATAACATCTCATGAAGGGATCCATATAGTACTAATCCATGTTACCAACGTGTCAGCATCAAGTAAGATAATCTAAAGCAGGAATATAATCCTAAACAAGATATAAAATGATCAGAGAATGTACTCGCCTGATAACATGAACAGCTAATAAGTATAGAGGGTCCAACTGAAGCCACAGAGTCCTATTTAAAGCAACACATGTTACAAGGTGTTGAAGTTGTAATAAATGAAACTCTACAAGCAATCTATATTATCCTAGGTTCTTCTAAGTCAAATCAACTCTAGGTCAACTCCGGCCAACAATCTAGTCAAACTAGATCAAGTGTTGACTTACAGTTGACTTTTGGTCAACTGATCAACTCTGGTCAAACAAGGTTAATTCTAGTCTAATTATTAAAGATATAAAGTATACTTCATTATTCGTACGTCGAAACTTACGACAATCGAGATAAGATGATTAACGGTAAAGTTAATAATCTTATTATAGTGATCCACGTGTCTGCCTTACCAATTTCAGCGTTATGAGATCACTGAAATTGACTGATCTCAGTTTCGTTGTACTAATCCCGAAATACGAACATTATAAGAATTAATTATTAATAAAAGGTGATACATAGAGAAACTATCTACAAACATTATCGGACGATGAAATAAACATCGCCAATGTGTCCAGAATGGTCAAATTAGCTAGGATAGCCTACCCATCGGTCTAATTTGGACACAAGGGCAAAAAAGTAATTTTGGGTCAAAAACGGTATCCGTGTCGGAGCCGTTTTGTACCAAAAATGTGCAAGAAAACAAGTCTATAAAATATAACAAATTATATGTCTACGAAACCAGAATGACGATACAAACCCAATGGTATCTCCAGAATTGGATTCCGTTGACCCGATCTCAATTTGGTCCTTTGACCAGAACTTGGAATTCCGGTTTGTACGAAAATACGTGTCGGAGCCATCATTCTCAAAACTCAGCAAACTACATGTCAGCGAGTCTAGAATGACGATACAAACTCAACGGTATATCCGGAATTGAATTTCGATGAGCCGATCTCAAAATGACCCATTGACCCGGATATTGGTATCTGACTTGCACCGAATTGCGTATCGGATCCAATATCCACCAAAACCTAGCAAATTGTATGTCAACAAGTTTAGAATGACGATACGAACTCAACGGTATATCCGAAATTGGATTTCGATGAGCCGGTGTCAAAAAGTCCCGTTGACCCGGACTATGGGATCCACTTTGCACCGAAATACGTGCCAAGACCCACGTCCTCCAAATCTAACAAATTTTATATGAAAACATGCCAGAACGACGCCACGAGTCTACTGGTGATGTCAGAAATGAAATCTGGAGTCCCGTATTCAAAAATAGAATTTTACAAGTTGGAAATTATGAATTCGGACGACCAACTTTTGCGTCGAATTCAACCAATCAAACAAGCTCAGAATGAAACGAAACTGGAGGGGTAGTAAGAGGGTTATACCAGCTTCGCACAGGAACTGGTAGCATGCAAAATGGAGCTGCGGTGGAGGAGATACAAGCTGACGAAGTTGACCCCACGAAACTGTCCAAAATTAATACAATTTAAACGGTCAACTTGGTGGCCGGTTTTGATGTATCAAACGATGAAATTAACGGACAAAAATTGACAGGAGTGAAGGTGGATATACCGAGATTGTGACGGAGCAAAGAAATCGCCAATCCAATGGTCGGATTCTCGAAAAACGTGCACAAAGTCGCTACGACAGAATGCAAATTCTGGATCGATCCCGCGCGCGTCACGACGGAACTTCGTGCGAAACGCACGAATCGCCTCGACGGCGCGTCCCGGAGGATGGTGGCCACCATGGGAGTGCTCACCGGGGTGGGGCACACCCGTGTGGTGGTCGCCGGAGGCACGTCGACCGGCGACGGCGTGCGACCAGCGCTGTACGCACGCGCGGCTGCCACTGCTTGCTGCCGCGTACTGCTGCTGCTGGCAGCTACTGCGTTGGGCGGCGTCGGCCCAGCCTGGCCTGGCGGATGCGGGCGGCGCACGTCCCAGTGCAGCGGGGGGCGACGGCTCTCGGTGGATGGGGCGGTGCATGGAGGATGAAGTGGTGGTGGTGATGATATTGATGGAGAAGGTGGAGGAGACTGCTGGAGTGGTCGACCGAGCTCAGCCACGGCGGAGCTCCGGCTAGGGGGGCTGAGCTCAGGGAAGAGCTCGAGGGAAGGCTGGTTTTAAAGTTGGCTTGCTGTAGAATAATGAGAGGGAAGATTGAGGAAGAGAGAGAGAGGAGTGTTATTGTGAGGAAAAAAATAATTTAGAAAAGGGAGAGATGATGAATTTAATGAGAGAGAGAAGAACCCATTCTCAAATTTAGGGCCGGACATGTGGCTTTGAGTGGGGGTGAATAGAATGTAGGGATTTTAATGGTTAGGATTAATTAGGAGGATCACATGGCTAGGATTAAATATTGGAAAATTGGTCATTCCAAGGGAATCAAAATCAATAGAAATTTTCTATTAAATATTAAAAATAGGCAAAATGAGTACTTGATATTTTTCAAGGATAATGAGGCTGAGGGTGTCATGATGGAGGATAACACGAAGTTGGGCTGGACTTGGTAGAGCCGGATTGGATCAAAATCGGACATTACGCAATAATTGAATTAAAAATAGGTGTTGATGATCATGAGTAAATAAGTAGAACATGGGAATTCCACTAAATGGGACACAGGTGTCGTACGGGCAGTAGGCTCAATGTGGGCCATGTCCATAATTGGGGCTGACAGGTTTTGGTCGACAGGGTACCCACAAATCAAGTTGGAAAATGAATGTGACACCGTAGGGTAAAATAAAATCAGGTCACGTGTCAGGAAAGTTGTGTGAAGCAAATGGAGCACAAAATAGCGTGTCTGAGTGGGACACGAAGGTCATGGGTGAAGAGCGTCTCGAGTAGATCATGCATGACAAGTTAGTTTCAAGAAAATGACTGGTCTTGCGCTCCCAAATTAAAAGTCATGGTAACGTGCTAATAATGATCAAGAAAAAGAGTAGGAAAATTAATTAATAATCAAATGGTCTAAATTGATCCGAAGTTGTGCGAAGCAAAAAGAGTACAAGGGAATAAGTTTGAGTGGGAAATTATATACCGTCATGAAGGCAATCATGTCCACTACAAAACTCATGAAGAAGATTGCAGGAACGTAAAAAGTACCTCATAAATCAAGTCAAAGAAGGAGAGCTCTATGCTCAACCAGGCCAGGGTTATTTTGTATTAAGTTTTATACTAGCTACTCTGTACGCTGGCTATTCTTTATGCTAGCTACTCTGTACGCTGGCTACCCTTTACGCTAGCTGATTTACGATAGAAATAGGCTGTCAGATCATGCATTTAATGCATCTGACATAATGATTTGTTGACAGCGTATAAACACAAAATTCGAAGAGATTTGATTTACACAGAAGTCGATATTGTCGTTTAGTGCAAAACAGGTCACTTTACGCTCAATGAAATTACTTCTTTTTACGCACGATAGTTATGTGAGTTTTTATGCTCAAAACTGTTGTGAGTGTAAAGTCCGTTTGAGCTATATTACGCTCAAGGCTATTTTAGCCACTTTACGCTGGTAAGTTTATTTGGGCTATTTTTACGCCAATTTGCCACTTTACGCTCAGTATATGTTTCGGGTCATTTTTTACGCCCGATTGTTTCTGGCTACATGAGAACGTGGTTTGTCCACGTGGCTTTCATGCCATACTTATTGAAGAACGTGTGTACGTGCTTCCTGTTTTTGTTGATATAATAGGACACGTGTCAACGTATGTAGAGGGTAACTTCCTTCGTGGGTGACAGTTATCAGCGTAAAAACTCAAATGTGTTACTTTTTACGCCCAAGGACTCATGTCTATAAATAGACTCATTTTACACATCAAAAGGATCATGCACAGAAAGACAGGAGGGAATACATAGAGATCAGAGCCCAGAGACTATGATTTTTCGGAGCATTCTTCTTCAACCTTTCTTCCAGAACAAAGTGAAGCAAAGCATGAAAGCATTCGGCCTCGCCATCAGTGCCTAAGTGCGTCGATACCTTTCTGGTGACTTAGTTCTTCCAACTGTTCATCTTCTAGCAGTGTTCTTTATCATCATCGTGTGGTCCAAGGAACAAAGTTATTGCCTTCAGATCTGACTTTCATAGCAATACTTCCCAAAATATTTGTACTCTTTTGTACTCTTTCAAGTTTTTTTTACAAAGTCGATTTTCAGGCATTTTGTTAAGTGAAACAAAAATGGCGACTCTGCTTTTTGTTTCACTTAACAAAATGCCTGAAAATCGGCTTTTGAAAATAAAACTTGAAAGAGTACAAAAGAGTACAAATATTCTGGGAAGTATTGCTATGGAAGTCTGATCTGAAGGCGATCACTTTGTTCCTTGGACCATACGATGATGATGAAGATCAGACTTCCATAGCAATGCTTTCCAGAATATTTGTACTCTTTTGTACTCTTTCAAGTTTTATTTTCAAAAGCCGATTTTCAGGCATTTTGTTAAGTGAAACAAAAATGGCGACTCTGCTGGAGACGACCTTCTCCTCTGACGAGGAGGCAATTGCTCAATACGATGATGTTTCGGTCGGTTCGACCAAGAAGACTCTGGTTGTGCACTTCGACCAGACTGCTTATGAAGAAATGCTCCGGACTGGGGGTAGCAACCGCTGCTCCAATGTTCAGAAATCGAAGAAGGCACGAAAAGTTTAGGTTTCCAAATCCAAGGCATCCTCGGATCTCCCTACTGTCTTTGCATGCAAAGGAATCCTTCCTACCCCTATTGTAGAGGCTCCCATATGTGATGAGGCAGTCTCTACTTCGGTGATACGCCATTCGCGTAAAAACAAGTCTACCGTTTGTAACGTGGCAGACTCTCCGGTGTTACACTCTGGGCGTAAAAATGAGGTCTTACGCCCTGAGCGTAAAAATCAGGTTTTATGTCCTGGGCGTAAAAACGTGTCTCCCGTCTATGACGTGGCAGACTCCAATGCCTTACGTTCTGAACGTAACAATAAGTCTCCCATCTGTGACAGGGTAGACACACAAAATTTATGTTCTATACGTAAAGGAAAATCTTCCGTCTATGATGTGGCAGATACTCATGTTTTGCGCTCTATACGTAAAGGTAAATCTCTTGTCTGTGACAGTGTAGATAAAACTCACAATGATGCTTCTGTATCTAGAGTGAATGTACCTACACGCATGAAGCATAAAAACATAGTTGGTAAAACTTCTGTTTTCAACCAACAACCTTCTGTACGCAAGGTACCAAACTTACAAATTACATGCAATGAAGATGGAGTCCTTCGTGCTAAAAAATCTTACGATTTACGCACGCAACTCCAAGCACGTAAAAATGTACAGTTTGGTTCTGCGAATGCAGCCAGTAATCTTCTTTATACACAAGGGACTAAACGTTTTGCTCCCCCAAATGTAATAAAGAAGACTACTCCTTCTACTCCTTCTGATTTACGTGAATTGCTAATACAAAAGCGTAAAAATAGACAATCTCCCATGACACTCCCCCAAGAAAATCATCACTGTGAGTGTCACCAGATTGTAATTAAATGTTGTTGTTCAGCCTTCAAACGATCAGTTTTTGATCGGTTAAGTTTTAATGTGTCCCAACAACAAGCTGATGAGTTGTCATATGCATCAGTCAATATGGCATCTCACACCAACAGAGGACGACGTCCTAGACGGAACACGTCCCAAACCCCAGGTCAACAACAATTCAACAGACTTCTTGATTCTTTTAAAGGAGTATATCAGAATACACGATCAAGTAGAAAAAAACAATTGCAGACTTCTGATTCTGAAGCTGGGGGTACTCAATCTCTTGAGTTCGAAACTGTAATGCCTGTGGTTCGTATTACGTATTCTTGGAATACGTGTACGTATTTTATTCTTGTATTGCTTGATTTCCTGGCTTGGCATTTCCTTCTGGGCTTGGTTTATTCCTGGTTCGGGTTGGTTGGTTCGGCTTGGTTTGGTTTTGATTGGATGATGAACCCAAGGTGAACCCCTACCTACCACCACCATTTGTATTTATTGGCCCTCTTCATTCTCTCTCTTCATTATTCATCTTCTTCTTCCTCATTTACTCCCTTCACCTACCAAAGAGAGAAGAGAGAGGTCTAGGCAAGTGCAACTTGCTTCCACAAGCGAGCTCATTTTTATTGTTTCATTAGCTTCTCCTCATGTTTCTAAGACATATTAGAACTTGTCATTTTCCATCTTGAGGCTTTAATTTTTATAGATCTAGAAATTAGTTATTTTCGGATTTTGGTGGTTTTGATCTATCAAATTTCTTTGTTTTCAAGTTTTGATGGTTACATGTTGTAGAGAATTTTATCCTACCCAATTTTGACCTTTGAAAAGTTGGATTTGGACTTATTTTGACCAAGTTATGGACTTTTGAAGCTTTGGGTTCAACCATGGAGTTCCTGCTGATTTGGAGAAGACAGTGAGCAGTGCACGAGCTTTTTAGCTTGTGCCACTGAGCTGCGCACGCTCTTTAGCGTAGCGTAGTCGACCCCCCATACGCTGCCTTTTGGGAGCGTATGACTCGCATACGCTCGCTTGCTTGACGAGGAGTCGTATGGAGTACATACGCTGCCTTTTGGAAGTGTGTGACCTGAGCGTATGACTTGCACTGAGCGTATGACTTGCACTGAGCGTATGACTTTTGCACTGAGCGCATGGCCTTTGGCTGACTTGGTCTTATGTCAGCGTGTTAGTTTGGTTATATTTTCCTTAAGCTTGGCTCTTCTGTAGCCCTGTATATTGATATTTTATTAGATATTTTACGTCCATTTTATAACCTTACGCCTTTTGTCATGAACTTGATAATCACAAATTTACTTGATATATTTGGAATTGATAATTGAGCATGACGGGATTGTTTTCCATAAATAAATTCACTTTATTTATTTTGTATCTGAGAAAATTACAACTATAGGAATCTAATCTAGAAGACGATTACTTTATCCCTTGGACGATGCGATAAAGAAGACTCGAACTTTGAAGAACTTGGACAGCAACTGGGCAATCTCTCTGTTCTCTCTGAAATTGACTGTAGTGTCTGATGAAGATGAAGAAACTCTCTTTTATAGAGTTCAGGATAACTGTCCTTAAGCATACGCTCAGGTAGTTACTTGACGTGTGCATAACTGCAGGGACTTGTGGCAAATTCTGATGGAGACACATTAGCGTGCGGTTAAAAGTAGTGAAGCATATTTAGGAGAGATTGATGGCATGAATGCCACGTTGCATAACTTTTGAAGAAGTGGATAACTGAGTACAGGACACGTGAGAACGTGTGTTAACTGCTCGTTGAAAACCATTCTGGACACAACTGCTGTGATACGCTGCCTTAGAAGAAGAGTCTTACGCTAGCTTTGAAGGCATATATCTTGCATACGCTTACTTGGACAGCGTAGAACCATATAAAGCTGATACGCTCACATTATTGACAGGGAGTCGTATGGAAACTATACGCTCACTTGATAAGGAGTCGTATGGAATCCATACGCTCACTTGGTTGAGAAGGAGTCTTATGAGATCCATACGCTCACTTAGTTGGAAGGAGTCGTATGAGATCCATACGCTCACTTAGTTGGAAGGAGTCGTATGAGATCCATACGCTCACTTAGTTGGAAGGAGTCGTATGAGAAATAAGTAGACACGTGGCATGTTTGAATAAGTAGACACGTGGCTATCATCAATCTTCTTTGATACGCCATATCTTCCAATAACTGACAAAATCTTCTCGAGCGTCGTGACTGCGGATATGATGGCTGACAGACTGTCAAAACTGACAATAATGATGGCTTTTACATTTATGAGAGATGCTGAGCTGTCCTCGTAAAAGACAAAACCGACTCTTCGAAAACCTGTATGACGGCTAGTCTCCATTGGACAGCTGTCTTTGCACGAAAGACGAAGTTTCAGATTCATCCTTTATTAAATATATGCTGTGCTGTCATCTCAGAAAATAATAAAATATTCACTGAGCGTACGGCCTTTGGATGAGCGTATGGCCTTGACTGAGCGTATGGCCTTGAGCGTATGACTTGAACTGAGCGTATGGCTTTGAGCGTATGACTTGGACTGAGTCTTATGTCAGCGTGTCATAATTTTCACACCCTACAAGACCCCCTTCAAAGTTTTCGAACTTTATGAATTTCAAAAGTTCGAAATTACTTTGAACTTTAAAGTGAGAATAAGTCCTGACACGCTGGCATGAGTTTGTTATCTTCCTCAATATCAGTGCAAATCTTTAGGGATTTTGTTTAAAGAATATCCGCCGTTTGAACTACTTTCTTTCTTCTATAAATAGGTCTTCCAAAACCTATTTTATTTCTTTACCAGAGCTTTTGCCTTCGAGAGAGAAAAGAGCTTTCAAAAACTCAAGATCTTTCTTCTTCTTCTTCGTCTTCAACTCCATCTCCATTAATGGCACCCAAGATTGATGCTGCTGCGAAAGGAAAGGGGAAAGCCCCTGAAGAGTCATCTCATCCTGCCGTCGACACTGCCACTACCAAGAAGACGGCCAGTCAGCGTGTTTCACGCAGTGAACGGCCATTGAAACCTCTTTATGGTGAGGACGAAGATGATGAATAAATAACTATTCCCTTTTTAGGGCTCTGGTTAAAACAAAACTCAGAAAAACGTATCCCTCTTTAGGGTCAATACGTCAGCAAATACGCTTCCCTCTTTAGGGTTTAGCCATATTCCATGTTTTTCGTTTTTACGAAAAATATGTTTGGAGCGTATATCTATAAGATACGCGTATTTTTGATAGAGATACCAAAATACGCTATCTTAAAAGAATATGCTATGGCAATTTGTCCCATTGAGATACGCTAACTCCTGTGTTAGCATATTTTTGATGATCATCTTGTCAACCATACGCTGATGTGCTCAAACTGATCATAAACTGAACTTTAAAAACCATTCACTTAAGATAAAATCTGTTATACGCTTAAAGAAAACTGAGCGTATACTGAACTTTGAGTCAACCATACGCTTAAGGAAAACTGAGCGTATGCTGAACCTTGAGTCTGCCATACGCTTAAAGAAAACTGAGCGTATGTTGAACCTTGAATCTGCCATACGCTTAGTAAAAACTGAGCGTAAGTTGAGCTGTACGCTTAGTAAAAACTGAGCGTATGTTGAGCTGTACGCTTAGTAAAAACTGAGCGTATGTTGAGCTGTACGCTTAGTAAAAACTGAGCGTATGTTAAACTTTATCATCTCTTGACATTGAAGATTTTTAATACTTTATTCTTCATTTGCAGTGGATATTCTGGCTCAGGAAGCAGAATTTGAAGGAAGTATGGGAAATAATTATAGAAGTGATCTATCACATGTTCATTTTCCCCAATTTGACTGACCTTCCACAAGAATAGCTCTGTTGACCAATCAGGAAGATGATACTTTACTGAACCTGATGAGTGGACTGCCGTTACAAAGTGTAGATGGTATTGCCCATTTGAAGCCAGCATTCCTTTTTGGAGATGCTATTGACATGAATTCCCAGCCTGCTCTGGACAAAGTATCATACAGTTACTATAGGGATGGTGATGTAAATCAGCCTATGTATTTGACTGGTTTGACAAAGAGTATCAATATAGCCCGTTTATTCCATTCGGGCCAGCAAAGACAGATGAAGTGGGATATTACTCCATCCCGACAAGCTAAGGCTGGGTGGATTGGATATCGTCAAGGAAGGTTCCGCAGTGGTACTGAACCACATGTCACATCTCTGCGAGGACTGTTACCTGCCACCATCCCTCCTGAGGACTCGGCATTGCTGAAGCCAGTCAGAGTCCCAATTTTTGCCAACGAATTTGTTCAATTGAAGAATGCCATCTACCCAAAATAGTCAATGAGGCTGACTGGTCTAGTAAATCCAGAAAACACTAGATGGACTGCTCTAGTGAGATGGATTTTGCAGAACTTCGGTGCACAGTTGAAGGCGATAGGTTTATATGATGCCATTAAGTGTACTGCATATGGTTTCAAACCGAACTCGGATCTGTTTTTGGCATTAGCGGAGAGATATAACTATCGGACCGGCACCTTTATGACCCCAAAGGGCGAGATGGGATTCGCCCTTCATGAAATGTCATATATATCTCAGCTACCAACAGCAGATTTGCCATATGAAGAATATATCCCTTTTGTTGACGAAATGAATAAGATTTCTGCAGCCAACCCACTAATTCTTTATGTATTTGAAGAATTAATGTGTCATTACAGCATCTGTAAAGCTTTTTATAAGGGACAAGGTGGAGAGGGGGACTCCAATTGTTATTCTTCGAAGTGGATGGCTTATTTGTTTCAAGGCCGCACTGACGAAGTCCAAAAGAAGAAAAAGACCGAATAATATGTCGGTAAATTCAAGCCCTTGAGTCAAGCCGAGATTAACAGATTAATCCGGGAGACTAATCATGATGACATTGTCGTTGAAGAAGACATCACAGCTACAAGGCCGGTGATAGATTAGAAACCTATATTAAACAGGGTGGCCGAGAATTGTCCGTTGAAGGTCATCTGGCCGATTTCATATCTCTTTGGCTGAGGAAATTTGTAGTTCCTGGCACCTGTTCGGCAGACATGATGCACAGAGGAGTCATCTTCACAGCAGTTTGGCTGGTTTTTGGGTATAAGATGGATCTATTAACGGCAATGACCTACCGTCTGAATGCCGGATTAAGGGCATACATAGATAGGATGTTCGAATTGGCACGGAAGAGCCTGACGTCCTTTCCTCGGGTAGAAATGCCTTTTACATACTTGTTTGGATGGCTGCTTCTTCACTTTGAATCTCTGATGAGTGCTGGGATGGCTAGGCCAGATGACACTTTCCTTGAAAGGTACAAGCACATACCGAAATGGAGATATGATACTTTAACCGATTGCAGAACCATCTTGAACAGGGGAGAACTATGGAGCTTCACCTGTGTTCCTCCCCCTATTGGTTATGAGACCATGCCCGGGAGATTGATTGACGGCATTGGTGCTGATGAGTTGGATGATGTCCAACATGAATGGCTAAAGAAAATCAGGCCATCTCATTTAATTTGCCGTCGTGACAACATCACATATCTAGAGCCATATCTTCCGAGCAGATTTGCTCGTCAATTTGGTTACGATCAGTTACATGTAGGCAATGCAACGACGTGTTTTGCTCATCAAGGTGGGTTGGTGGATGGTGCCAGAGCTTGGCTATATTACATTGCCAAAGGTACAGGGGCTACCTTTTCTATGCCAGATCCGGTCAACTATCGGAGAGGAGCTAAGATATTGGCGTCCTATGCCAGATTTTATGTATCAGCTAATACCTTCGATAAAAAATTTAGCATCTTAGGTAAAAGCTTTATTCATGTTGAAAAGAAATCAACCAAATCCGCCTTGCCTAGGGATTGTCACGACAAAGAAGATCCTCTGGCCACCGATGAAGTTGATGATGATGTTTTGGAAACTTTCTTCTCTGATGACCTTCATCAACCATTGCATGTGCCTATCGGGAGTGCTGAAGAAAGTATATCTATTGATAATACCCCGAAGAGGAAGAGGAGTAAAGGTGCTGCGGGTCCTGCCGCAAAAAGAGCTACTCGAGCAGAGACTCGAAGTCGCGGAGGAATTACTATTCCCGAGAATTCTCCTGTTTCTGAACGAGCCAGAGATATTGATGAAGCAGGTAGTGATCCAATAGACAATTATCCTACTGTTCCTTTAACCAGAAGAATAGGAAGGAAAGTAATAGTTTCAAAAACTAAATCCGTAATTTGTCTGGATGCAGAGAGTCCCACCTATCGTGCTATGCGATTGGCTGCAGAAAAGCAAGCTGCTTTTGATTTCTCTGTAAAGACAGAAGAAGAAGAGATTCCTGAAACTGCTGGGTCTTCTAGGCCTTCTGATATAGGCTCAGTTCCACCAATGGCCGATGATACGCAGGAAATTAGTCAACCTGCGGTAGAGGCCGAGCATCGGACTGAAACGGCTAATGACTTACTGATTTTGGGAGAATTAGTGAAGGAAGCCACTCCTCTCAATCCAATTGTTGAAGCTTCAGAGGGCGAACAAGTTGACTATGAACCGTCGTCTCATTCTTCTGGAGAAGAAAACATGGAGATAGACGATGAATCACCGTCTAAAACACCAATTGATGCACTGAAGACCATTGGTCAACACTCAGGGTTGACACCAGAGCCGGAGAGGCATCTGGAAATTGAAGTTCAAATTCCGAGTACTTCTGGGGCGGGAAGCAGTGAAATAAATCCCCTGTCAGAAAGTACCCTGAACAGACTAAGAGCCGGATTGAATGATCCGAAGGAGACTGAATATGAACCAACTCCAGGTAATATTTTATTTATCAAAGTTTTGTCTTGTCTTGGTTTTATTGTCTTTAAATTTTTGATCATGTTTCTTTGATTCCAACAGCTGTAGGAACTGCACCGGCAATGAGTTCTACTCAAGCCCCATTTATTCAAACTGAAGTGGGTGAGGGGAGTTCCCATCTACCGAGTTCTCCAAAAGCATTAACTTCAGCTCCAAGAATAGAAGCTCCTCCTGCTCCTTCCCCTATTATTGCAGCGACTCCCAGTTTTGACACAGGGATAGCAAAAGTCATGGGGATGTATTCAGATATTATTTATACATATCTGGATACATATTCAAGGCGACTCATGAAAGATGAGACTATGCCCTTTTCGAGTCTTCGAGAAGCGACTAGTTTCCCACGTTCAGCCTTGAGACAATCTGGTTATGAGGCTCAATGTGTCTTCTTTGAACATCTCCTGAATGATTTAGAAGCCAACATCCAAAAATACTGGAAGACTAAAAAGGAGGATATTGAATCTCTGACTGCAGCTGAAATTTCCCAATTGGAGAATGAAGCTCAAGCTCAGCATATTGCTCTGACAGAATTCCTCGATCAATCTTCTAAAGAGTTAATGGCAAAAGACGAAGAAATAATAAGTAATCGTCAGAATATGGAGCGCTTAGAGAAGGATGAAGCGTCAAGAGCTGAGAAGCTTAGAAAATTGAGGGAAGAGCTAGCTCGTATTCAGGAGCAAATTGCCTCTGTGGAGAAAGAACAATCAAAGATTGCTGCTGATCGTCAATCTGAAGCTGAACGCTGTCAAGTTTTACAGCAAGAGCGAGAATTAATGCAAATCAATCAGATTGAAGAAACCAATCGCCGTAGTTCCATTATTGTGGAATATGACCAACGGAGGATTGGAATTGAAACATCAGAGCGAATCAAGAAAGCTCATGATGAGAAGATGAATAATGTAATCATTCGTATTCAGGAGATCATTACACCTCCTAAATAGTTCTTTTACATTTTTCATGTACTGAAATGTTTTTTCGGAATCCAATTGTAAGCAATGTTTTGATTCTGATTAAAGAAATGAACATCTTGGCTTGATTTCAATTCTGTGGATGACACTTTTGTAGAAAACATGTTCAGAGGTAAATAATACATGACATATTTCAATAGAATAGAATATACAAATAAACTTTGCAACTCTATCATGATATTAAACCAAAGTTTTTTTTTTAGTTTAATACTGATTAGAGAAAACAGAATTCAGATATAAAGATATCTTTGAATTATATTTTCCATGATCTTTGGACTCGGAAATCAAAAGACGAGATATCATTTTCCTAAAATAGAAAATATGATACATAATGAGATAGAAAATTCAGAGGTAATATGGACATGATTTTCTATACAAGATCTTTATTAAAACCACTGGGGATCTAATAAAACAAAATATCAAATTCTTTGGGAAGATGATACATGGTGGAATATCAGTTTCCTCTGGGGATAACGATATCGAAATAACTTTTGTAGAGAAGAATTTTATATTTGCTGGGGAATGATGAAAATATTATACATAATATTTCTTTAAGAATTTGCCATTGATAGGCATCATCATGACTTTCCCATCCATAGAGGCAAGCTGGTATGCTCCGTTAGAGAAGACTTTATTTACTACGAATGGGCCTTCCCATTTCGCATCAAATTTGCCTTTGCTCATATGTGTCATGGTCATAGGACGTCTGATGGTAAGGACCAGTTCTCCCTTCTGATATGCTCTGACCTTGACTTTCCGATTAAAAGCTTTTGAGATTCGGGCCTGATACAGCTCGATATTTTGTTGAGCATATAATCGTTTTTCATCTAGAGCTTCCAACTCTTGAAGTCGAAGACAATCATTGTTTTCTGTTGTCAGTTCATTGGAGATTACAATTCTCAGAGAAGGAATCTGGATCTCAAGGAAAAGAACAGCTTCACACCCATATACTAAAGAGAAAGGTGTACATCCGGTCGCATTGCGAATCGTGGTGCGGTAGGCCCATAAACATTCACCAAGCTTCTCGCTCCAGTTGCGTTTGTTGGAAGAAACGAACTTTTTCAAGAGTTTGATGATTGTTTTATTGAAAGCTTCTGCCAATCCATTAGCTGCTGGATTATACGCTGTAGAAGCTAAATTAGTAATCCGATGATCGTCGCAGAATCAAGTAAATTTCTGACTGACGAACTGCGGTCCGTTATCATGGATAATACGCCGAGGAACACCAAATCGATAGATAACATGATGTTTGACGAAGTTGATAACACTAGAAGTTTTAACTTCAGATAACGGGATTGCTTCAGCCCATTTGGAAAAGTAATCGGTTATTGCTAAAATAAACCGATGTCCTCTTGATGATGGTGGGTTGATGGGACCAATGACGTCCATGCCCCAAGCTTCAAAGGGCCATGATGCCGATGTTGGGTGTAAGAACTCTGACGGTTGATGGATAAAGTCTGCATGAATTTGACAGGCTTTATATTTCCGAGCATATTGAATAGCGTCAGCCACCATCGTGGGCCAATAATAACCCATACGTCGGATACGATCTTGAAGTTTAGGACCTGGTTGATGAGCTCCGCAAACACCATCATGTGCTTCACGGATTATCTGTTGTGTTTCTTCACCAGCAATGCATCGGAGGAGAAGACCGTCGTAAGACCGACGATATAATATTTTCGTCGTATGATTATAATAGAATCTGAGAGATCGACGTCGAATAGACACTGCTTCACTCGGATTATCAGGAAGTATATTATACAAAACAAAATCTAGAAACGGGCGTCTCCAGTCTTCAATTATGGCTTCTGTTTCATTAGAAAAGACATATTCCATAGTAGAATCGAAAGAAGACGAGGATATTTTGTCAAACTTTAATCCAGCATCAAGGTTGAAAGAATCTTCGTCTGGTTTATAGGGAAAAGCCAAGGCCAAATTATTCTCATCACAGAATAGTTCTCGGTTATAAACCACATCACTTGCTGACGTCTGATTGGTATAGCTAATACAGCAGCAAGATTAGCTAAAGCATCAGCTTCTGCATTATAGGTTCGTCGAACATGTTTAATAAAGAAACCTTCAAAAGATGAGGCTATAGAAAGTGCTGCTCGATGATAAGGTATCAAATCCTGATGACGAACTTCATACGTTCCTCTGATCTGATTGACAATAAGCTTGGAGTCTCCATAAACTTCCAAATATTGAATATCTAGATATTTAGCAAGTTGAAGGCCGATGAGCAATGCATTGTATTCGGCTACATTGTTTGAACATGATTGATCTAGAGAATAAGCCCTCTGAACAGTTAGTCCTTCTGGGGATACAAGAACAATCCCAACTCCAGCGACAATATCGCCGTTAGGACCTATTCTAGATGCTCCATCAAAGAATAGACGCCAGGTAGGAACTTCTTCAGAAACCAGATTTGAATCCAAGACTTCATCAAGAATCTCATCATATAATTTAGAATCTTCTGGAATTACATGAGCAGCCAGAAAATCAGCAAGAGCCTGTCCTTTAACTGACTTCTGAGGAATATAATGCATATCGTATTGAGCTAACAAGATTCCCCAATTAGCTAGTCTGGAGTTGAGAATACCAGGTTTCTTTATCATAATCCTGATGGGATTCACTCTGGAAATGACGTGAATCGTTTGACCGATAATATAATGTCGCGTTTTCTGAACAGCAAACATTAATGCTAAATATTCTTTCTCGATTGGAGAATAACGCGGTTCAGCACCCGTCATTGTACGACTGAGATAATAAATAGCCTGTTCATGGCCATCTTTATTTTTCTGGGCAAGTAATACACCAAGAGAATGATCCATGGCTCGAACATATAGAAGGAATGGTATCCCCGAGACGGGAGGTACCAAGACTGGAGGGTTCATGAGATACTGTTTAATATCGTCAAATGCTTTTTGACATTCTTCGTTCACCTTTCTTCAGAAGTTTGTTGAATGGTCTGTAGCGTCCTGATAAGTTAGAAATGAATCTCCTGATATAAGCAATTCTTTCTTGAAATCCTCGTAGCTCTTTTAAGGTGCGTAGAGGACGCATCTCTTGAATGGCTTTGATCTTCTCGGGATCCACATGTATACCTTTAGCGGTAATGACGAAGCCGAGAAATTTACCACTAGAGATGCCCAGGAAGGACTTAGTAGGGTTTATTTTAAGTTGATGCTGACGCATTAAATCAAAGATAGTCTTCAAATCTTGGATATGATTCTCCTTTCGTCGACTTTTGACTGCAATATCATCAACATAGCATTCGACTATTTTCCGAAGATGTTCGCGAAATATAGTGCTCATTGCTCGCTGATATGTTACCCCTGCATTCTTGAGACCAAACGGCATCACTGTATAACAGTATGTACCGATCGGCGTTCTGAAGGAAGTGTGTTTTTCATCATCTAGAAACATTTTGATCTGGTTGTATCCCGAATACCCATCCATAAATGACATTCGTTCGAAACCACATGTGTTATCGATCATGACATCAGTAATTGGAAGAGGAAACTCGTCTTTAGGACAAGCCGCATTGAGATCACGAAAGTCTATACAGACCCGGATCTTACCAGTCTTTTTATGGACAGGAACGATGATAGCCAGCCATTCAGGATGTTGTTTCTCTCGAATAAATCCAGAAGCCATAAGCTTGTTGACTTCAGCTTCAATTGCATCCATGATGTCTGGACGAAATCGTCGCTGTTATTGTTTGACCGGTTTAACATTTGGCATAATATTGAGTTTGTGCATTGCAATCTTCGGATCTAGTCCTGGCATATCTTCGTAACTCCAGGCAAAGACATCGATATAATCACGAATAAGCTTGATCATGTCTTGCTTATCTGTTTCTGAAAGACTTTTACTGATGAATATTGGTTTAGGAGAACCTTCTTCACCAATATCAATTTGGATCAGTTTATCTTCGGTAGGAGGTTCCTTCTGTTCGAACCTGAATTTCCATTGATTATCTAATCTTTGAGCCCATTGTTCTGATTCGGGTGATATTTCAAAATCATCCTCATCTTCATCATTTTTCTGCGGGCCATCAACGGAAACCATATTGATGGATAGAATAGAACGATGGAGATCGCCAATACTCGTGTCAGAATCCCAAGAGAGGGAATCAGAAGACTCAGATCGTTCATCTTCATCGGATTTTGAATCTTTATGGACTATGTTGATAAAGGAAGTAGGAGTAATGTAACCTAAACCACACTTTGTCCTTCCGTATTTTAATGGAGGAATTCGAACAGGCATTCTTCTTCCTTTTCCATTATTGAGACTGGTTCTAAAGTCATAACCCATATTCTTAATGATATTTTTGGATTGTTGACTGTAGCGACGCAGTTGTAATCTTCCAGTATCGTCGTTTATGTCATCTTCTTCCAAGTTAGGAGGATTCTGGGGTCCTTTATAAAAGAAGATTGGATTTTCTCCCTTCTTTCTAGCAGGGACCACGAAGTATGATTTTTGTATGGATTCCAATGATACGTCTGTATGAAGAGTTTGAACAACCCCTATAGTTAGTGACTCTAAGCTATCTAGCAATTGTAAATAACTTTGTACATGATTACAGACATCAATATACTGCAAAGGAGATGCTTCATTAATATTAGATACTGTATTTACAACAGAAGGCTGAGCCTTATCAGACTTAGTCAAATTAATGACAAAAGGGGGAGAGGAAGAGTGATAAGAAGTTTTGTTTCGATTAAGATCGATAACAAAAGGCTCAGAAGAGGTGAGCTCTCTTGAAGAAGATCGTGGATAAGTAGTACGTCCACTGACTGGAATGACTAGAGTATCTGGTCTAGCCTGAGAAGATGGAGGGGGAGTGGAACGTCCACTGACAGGAATTATCAGTGAACCTTGTGGAGCTTGGGCAGATGATGAAGTAGTACGTCCACTGACAGGAATTATCAATGAGCCTTGTGGAGCGTGGGCAGGTGATGGAGTAGTACGTCCACTGACAGAAATTATCAGTGAGCCTTCTTCAGATGATTTAACAGACTGCGGAGGAGTGATACGCCCTTTTACAGGAATAATAAAAGTGCCAACTTTTGCTATCTCATCATCATTATCCATAGCTTGCAAAACTTTTGAGTATTCATCTTTGTACATGCGAGCGTCATTGAAGTAAGCTTCAACTCCTTTGAATGGATAGAGATCTGCAACCTCTTTTTGAACTTCTCCATTATCATCAACATATTCGAAATACTGATGAAGAGTCGAAGGAACGACATTATGTTCATGCAAGAATGGTCTCCCCAACAGAGCATTGTATGAGCAACCATGATTGTCGATGATGTAAAAAGTAACTTTAGTGCGAAGATCGCCTATTTGAAATTTGAGGTGAATCTTGCCCAAAGGCTCACTTTTTCCTTGATTGAATCCCAAGATGGTAGTGATAGTGCTGGAAAGACTATGCACAGGTATCTTCAGTGCATCTAGCATAGCTTTTGGCATAATACTGAGAGCAGATCCTGGATCAATCAAGAGACGATCAACCTTCATATAATCAATATATCATGTATGATATAAAGGACGGTCATGTCGATTATCCTCTAGCAGCATATCGTCCTGCGTAAAGGTAATGTTTGGAATAAATTCCAATACATTATGGCAATGAGAAACAGATTCTGTTTCCAGCTTCTTGAGAAGAGTTAGGCAGGTTTCTGCTTGCAGCAGTGCTTCACTTAGAGTTTCTCGAATCTCTTTAGAGAGGCGTAAGAGCTCGAAGATTGATAATTTAGCTGGGGTATTGGCCAGTTGAGCAAATATATCAAAATTATAAGGCTTTTCAAGTCCTGTAGGAAATGACTTCTTCAATGGTTTGTCGAAGCGGACTTGTTGTTTGCCTTTGTCAGCTGCTGTCGGTTTAGAGGGAACTGTCTCAAGAGGAACATTCAAAGGCTCTTCAGTAGAGACTGGTGTTGAAGCTATAACTGGAGGGACGTTAGAAGTTTCTTCAGGATTTTCAGTATAGTCTTTCAGATATATTTTTCCTGACCGAGTTCCAGCATGAACTTTAACTTCAGATTCTGGTTCAGGGTCTATGGAAACCATGTTGCAATTCTTTATCTTGCTCTTGGTTCTTTTATGTTTGATGAGAGCTTCATTCCAGAAACCAAGGCCAACATGAGATTGATTATGTCTCATAGTGATGGCCAAAGGTGCTCGGAGTCCCTTGCCTGAGTTCAAACCAGGAGCAGTGGCTAGATCATAACCCATCTTCGACATCAATTCACGAGATTGTGAACTGTATAGATGAAAAGCAGGCTTATACCTATCTTCAAATTGAGATACAGATTTTATCTCCGTAGGGAGTGAATTTCCTGCTGAGATGAAAGTAGAGGTTAGATAAAAATCGTTCAAGAAACATTTGCTTGAAACCGGCAAATGAGGTAATGCACCCATCAGGGAGACTTCTATACCATTCATAAGCCGTTCCTTTGAGACATCCAACGAACACCCGAGTAAGGAGGGCGTCACTTGGTTGCAGTTGATCAGTCATTACTTCAAAATGATTAATGAACTGACTTGGGGAGGTTGTCCCATCAAAGAAAGAGATGGTCGGAGGTTTGTATTTTGGTGGATACGATAACTGCTTCCATTCTATCGGGTAAGGTTGCTTGATACCTAACCTTTGTAAACCATCCTTCTGTTTGAATGCCTCGAACTGAGTTCGGAGATTCCTTAACTCTTCAGAAACAATTCCAGAAGATTGGGGAGTTGTAACTTGTTGAGTGTAATTGGGAGGAGGGACTGCAGCATATGTACCACCCCCAGCTCCAGACTGACTTGGAGTGGGTTGTACAGGAACATTAGATTGTACCCCTGGAATAGTAGAGGGTTCCGGGTTTAGAACAACAGGAGTATTTAATATAACTAGAGGAGCTGTCTGTTGGACTTGCTGAGTTTGATGCTGAGCTTGCATAAGAGTGTGCATAGCATTCAATGTATCTGCCATAGCTCGCAACTGTTGTTCTAAGGAAGAAATCCTTTGTTCATGAGCTTCGGTGCTATTCGAAGGTTCATAATTGCCCTCTGCCATGTAAGTGGTAATCATTCGAGGAATAGATGATGAAACAGTCTGTTCTGAATCATCACTGTGTAAATCAGTATCTTTTTCGGGTGTCACGACCCGCACCCACTGTGAGGGTACGAGTACGTAACAGCGCCCAGCCTACGCCGCAGTGTCGGCGGTAGAACGCTGTTCTAAATCTCTAACTAACCATCAACTCATGAAGTATATAATGTACTTATCATGATCAACTCCGAATGGAGGACAAGTATAAGATATGGTGTATCTCAATCACAGTCTAAGCACGATAAGATAACACAGAATTGTAACTAAGAAATTGAAGACAAAATGAAAACTGAAATAATAACAACATCTGAAAATCTCAAATACATCTCAAGTCTCAATTCTATACAACAAGCTCTAAATGAAAAATAAATACAAGTCTACTAGACTAAATCCCGATCACTTCTGAGTGTCGGGACCAAAGGTAGCTAAGCCATCTCCTCAGTAAAATGTAGGGCAGGTGTCCTCAGGGCAATCATCTGTAAAACTTTCAACAGGTCCAGTCAGGACAGGAATGAGCACATCTCATCTAGAAAACCCAAGTAAATGACAGAGAACTATAGAGCAGTTATAGACAGTTGTATTGATGAAAATGGCAGTTATATATTCAGGTGATGGTAAGAAAGACAGATAAAGTGCAAGGAAAGTAAATACTAAACAAGAGAAGAATCATAGCAATAAAGACTGTAAAAATAGAACTAGCTGAACCAGGGTAATATGATATAAAGTCCAGACAACATGTAGACCAGTGTAACTCCAATGTAAGTCCAGTACAGGATGAATCTCATACAAGATGAATCCAGTAAGGGACGATTCCAGTCATAGTGATCAATGATTCCAGGGTGAGTCCAGCCTATACTCTAGCAGTGTGTTTTAAAATACCGAGCTCGACATGTAAACGGCTATGGGTAATCCGGCACATCACACACCTGGCCGGGTGTGAGATGGCTATCATTCCAGTAGATTCCAGTACGGGTGATTCCAGTAATGGGGTATGTCTACATGTCTTACTCTAGTATTTCCCCTCCCAGCAAGTGAATCCAGAATTCCGACATAATAATTCAAGATGAGTCCAGCCATGTACAATGATACCAGTAAATGATTCCGGGGTGATTCCAGTAAATGATTCCAGTAATAGAAGCCGAAAATGATGATACCAGTAATAGAGGCCAGAAACTAAATGTGTGTCGTATACATGAATCCAGAAATAATAGTACGTGTTTGTAACAGAGAATCACATACAGCTAACTAGAACTGAAATACAGTAATTGACAAATAAATGAGAGAACTATCAGAGAATGTACTCGCCTGATACTCTGAAAAGAGTAATGAAATGTCAGATGTCTGCACCGGAGTCACAATGTCCTAAATACAGCAGTACAGGTTATAATATGTTTAAAATAAGATGAATGGAGTCTATGATGTAATCTACATGATTTCTAGGTCAATCGAGGTCAAAGTCAACTCTAAGTCAACCTGGACTAGTCAAACTAAGTCAACTAGGTAAATCTTAGTCTAGTCAAGTCTCACTAGGCCTAACCAAGCCTAGCCTAGTATCCAAGCACAAACACAAGATCACTAACAACTCATTTTGCATAAACCAAATATATATACATACACTACAAATATCCCATCTAACCTCAGCCCATATCACAAATAAATCCTCCTACCAGTTGGAGTAGTACTAATCATACAATACCCTATGTCAATATATAACTACCCTTGACACTTGGTATTCTATACTCTAACCCATTCATTAACCCCACATGTCCTACATCATTGCCTATGTATGCAATCCCACTATGGTGTCTTAGGTAATTAATATTGGTACATATGAGGTACTACCTACTCCCAACTGAACTGAAATGACCAAATGGTCTATCTACACTCACATTCTAGGATACCCACAAGGTATGTGTACATAGAGTTGCCATAATACTAATGGGCTGAACTCTGAAACTGGACTAACCCCTAGGCTATGGTTCATCCTAATTCTCACCTGACTCATATATATCACTCATGCCTAATACTTAAATACACACATACATGTATCCATATACCCCATCATTCCTCACTCCCTAGTCTTACACATGAATACACTACTTTCTTGCCTATCCACAATCATCTCTCAAACTAAAACCCTTATCCTCACCACACTCTCATGTATACCCAAAATCAACTAAACATTCAATACAAATGTTCAATATCAACCTAACAGTCAACAGCCCACTGTCTATGCCACTGCTACTGCCTGCTGCAAAAGCCAGGCTAAACCAAGACAATGCCTTGCCTGCCTGTGCAGGCCAATGCAATGCAAAGCCAAAGCTAGCTGCTACCTACTGCAATGAAATGCAAGGCCAAGGCTGCCAATGCAATACAATGCAAAGCCAAGGCTAGCTGCTGCCTACTGCAATGAAATGCAAGGCCAAGGCTGCTGCCTACTACTTCTGTTTCCATAAATCTTCCCCCTCCTGGACACACCAATACACATAATATGTACTCCTATACTCTCAAACAAGCCACACATATATATACAATACCTATTTTAACTTAGGAAAAACTGAAACCTTAGGACCCTCTCTTGAACCCCAACTACATAAATCAAAGGGCCTATGGCCCAAGCTAAAACACCACCTGCATTGCAAGTGCCATGCCATGCATGGCCACTGCAGCTGCCACTGACCACTGCTTGCTGCTGCCAATGCAGCCCAGGCAATGCAAACTAGGATAACCCTCATATACCAATACCTGACATTCAGTCAAAAAAATACATCAGACATATATGTTAAACTATTACAATTATATTCATATCACAACCAAAACCCCAATCCAATACTCAGTCCAACACTGAAATCTCAGATTTTAGGAGAATCAAAACTTAGTTTTTGAATACACATTCTCAGGTTTTTAGGTTTAAGTTCAATCAAAACTCAGTTAACATCAAACCAAAAAGGAAAACAACCAAATGAGTGAATAAAAAAAATGACAGTGAAAGGAGAGTGTGTAATAGGGTGTATCATGTCAAGTGTCTCAGTAAAAATAGGAAAAATGGTCTGCAATCTATTACATATATTCTCAGGAACTATCAACCAACCTATTGATTATACAAAAACCCAAAACTGAACACAGAGTTCATGAGTCCAATAACACATTTGAATGAGGACAGTGCACAGTGTTTGGATGTGAAGTCTAGGGTGTGTTCATGAAACAAAGTGCAAATGGTACCTATGTGGGTGCAAGCTGAGAGTGATAGTGTTCTCAGAAAAAAAGGGAAATTCAATTGACAGTCTAGGGGAAACAGGTTATTCCTGTGTTCCCAGGATCATGAAACCAACACCAAATCAATGTCAGGTTTACATAAAGTCTCATCAAGTTAACATATCAATTTAAAACCCATTTCAGTTATGTGTGTGTTAGTGAGGAACTCATTGTGGTTCTCAGGAATTTATAATGTAAGTAGGGTGTGGTGCATGCATAAATTCTCAGTTTTATATATTCAAAACTCAAATTTACTCAAACTAGAAAATGTAAAGAACAATGTATTTCATTGAAAACCCAACACAACATCTTAAACCTGCCAACTGAACAATTTCATAATTCTTACTCATTGGAAGAACCCACAAGTCAGGAAAACCAAATTGAAATACAACTAATCTCAGGAAATCTCACCAATGTCAGTTCATAAACCATTCCAATCCAAACTTCGAAAACCCAAACCTACAAACTCATCCCTAGGCATGTAAATATGTCTCATATTAACAATTGAACATTAAATACTTTAATTAATCAATTAATTAATTAACTATGTAAGAAGCAGAACACAGAACATGTATCAGAGAATGGCAGTGTCGTGCGGCCATGTCATGTCGAAATGGACACGACACAAAGCTTAAAGTATATCGAGCTCGTGCATGTGGGTTCGCCCAACATAGGGGAACGTGTCCCACAGCCTGCAATAAATCCATATAGTGTCGTGTACAAGAAAACAGTACGTATCAGACATACTTCCTGCGCGCGTGTACGACAGGCACCGACCCGTGCGAGTGAGATTTCTCACAAACCACTCGACGAAGTCGTCTCAAAATTGGTGAGCGTGCTGTCAGTCATTGCCCGCAGGTGTGTACAAAGTTTCGTGTCACGAAGTGCAGTGTCGTGTCCGCTACAGTGCCCGAGCAGCAGGACACTGCATGGTGTCCTCGTGCACACGTTCGTGTCCAGTTTTGGACACAAAAACCAACTCAAATCATGTTCAGACAAGTACAAACATGATCTACATATCAAGAGCTATTCAAATATATAATTTGTTTCGAAAAATAATAACATTCAATCCATTGAGGCATTCTATCGAACACCTACACAACACTATGACACGTGTCCGATACGGACACCAAACGGACACGAAAATCACCCAAATTTCAGGGACACCTAGGGGACTCCTAGATCTAGCCCTACATACAAAGAAAACTAAAGTTTGAATCAATTTAAGGGGTTTTACCTATGTGTGCAAAAAGTTTGGAAAAGCCTCAAATGGGGGATTCTTCCTCTTGGTGCCAAATGCTCCAAATTATCCCAAAGCTGGGATTAAACTCAGAAATCAGAAAATAGGAGAGTGTTAGGTTCTAATGCAAGAAACTAGGATCAAAAAGGAATTAAAATGGATTTATAGGGATTTTTGCAAGAGGGACAATACCTTTCCTTCTCCAATGTTGAAATGAATGAAAGAAGGAGGCAAGCCCTAGAGAATAAGTATTTATATAGGATGGGGATCCCTATGGCTGGTCATTTAGGGTTTGGTTAGGGTTAGGGCTTCTAGTTATGGGCCATGGGCCAAGTCATGATCAAAATAAATTATTTAGCCATAAGTCATTTCATGAAACCATGAACCATGACTTAAATCCACTAAACCAAGTCCCCTCATTCTAAAATTAGTTTCTAATGACTAAATGTAGGTTAACCTAAGTTAGACTAGGGTCACCATGGCTACGGTTAGCTTCTAGGCTAGCTCACTAGGTCTCAACAAGTCAAGTCGACCAAAAATTCACCAATTCAACAATTCACCAAATAATTCAAATAAGTCAAATGACCAAATACTCCTAGGCTAAAAATAATAATTAAATCATCCTAATGATGTGGTTAGGCTCTAGGTCATGCAGTCTCTCAGGTTTCACTAGCAGCACATCAAAATCACAAGTCATGACTTAAACCAATTTTTAAATAGTTTAAAAATAATTAAAAATCACCAAAAATCACCATGTGAAAAAAATATCAATAAATAATAATTATAATTACAAAATTTCAAAAATACCCTCATCTGGAAAACTGGGTGTTACACCGGGGCTATTTACGGGAGTCAATACTGGAAAATTAGATTCTCCAATATAGTCTTCTATGATCTCCGGATTACCACTTGGATGCGAAGAAGAAGAGGCTCTGGCCAAGGCTCCGGTCCTGGATTGGGTGCCGAGATAAACACCATCTTCAGAGTCTGATATAGCATCAGACCGTATGCTACCCCCAATATTTCTGGAGGTCATGTTGACAGAAGCATAAAGAGGTTCATCTTCATCCAACATTGGTTCATATTGAATCCGTTCGAAAACAGATTATCTTTTTGGTGAACAACAACATTGAATTACAACTCGAGGTTGGAAGTTGCGACCATGCTTTTCATGACAAATATGAGCAATATCATAGCCTAACGGAGTGTCAACTCTCTGTTTATTTTGCAAATACTCTCGGAGATCTGTAGGAACAGATTGGGAAGTACTTGAAGATAGTTTCTGTGTAGAAACTTGTCTTTTGTTCTTCTGTCTTCTTGGTTCCTGAGTGTATAAAGACTGATTAATTTGAGCCACATAGTTCTTGGCATATTCTGCATCAGGGTCTAATATACTTGTCTCAGTGGAACCGAGACGATTCTGATTAAGCTTGTTACGAAGATCCGTAGGAGATCTGACTTTGATAACAGTCTTGGATACTTGTAATTTGCCTTTCTCAGATCGAGAAATTTGGAGAGAAGGAAGATGGGTATTATTCCAACTGGGAGTCGGTAATAATCTATCTTTAGAGGAATTAGCCGAAAGGTGTTTTCCTTTGTTTGATCTAGTAAGAGTACTAGTCAAATTAACTCCAGAGGTAAAAACCTTAGGAGTAGAGGAGTTGACTAAAGAGTCTTTCTCCTTGGTTGGCACAAGATATGCAAGTTGAGGGGGGATCATTTGTATGTTCTGTGGAAGAGAACCCCCAGCCTGATTTTGAGGAACAGTCAAAGGACTGTATCTGTTAGCATACGCTGACTTCAGTTTGGACTTCTGGTCATACGCTGCCTTTTTATTAGCATACGCTGGCTTTGGCTTAGCGTACGCTGCCTGATGTTGGCTTTTGTACGCTGCCTTTGTCGTACGCTGCCCTTTAAATGCCATACGCTCAGAGTCATCAATGGCTAAAGAGCCGACTGCTGTCGTAAGAGTAGAGGGAGAAGGGACTTTAACATGTCCAGAGATGGTTTTCCTTGTACACGCTGACTTGGTTAAAGAACCAACTTTGTCAGCGTAACTAGGAGAAGCCACTGTTTCCGTGTTCAGAGAAGCCGAAGTGTGCTTCATAGAAGTTGAAGACGTATTCTTGTCAACATGAGAAGTGATAGAAGCGTCTCGGACTGCTGCAGAAGACTTAGGGACATAGACGGAGCGTCCCTTCTTCTTGGCAGCAGGAAGAGCGGAGGAAGCAGTGCGGCCCTCCTTCGCTTTGAACATTTCTTCATAAGCCGATTGGTCGAATTGTACAACCATCGTCTTCTTCGTCAAGCCGATCGACGAAGTATCGCATTGAGTTGTTGCTATCTCGTTGGAGAAGACAGCTTTCCCCAGCAGAGTCGCCAATTTGTTTTCCATAAATAAATTCACTTTATTTATTTTGTATCTGAGAAAATTACAACTGTAGGAATCTAATCTAGAAGACGATTACTTTATCCCTTGGACGATGCGATGAAGAAGACTCAAACTTTGAAGAACTTGGACAGCAACTGGGCAATCTCTCTGTTCTTTCTGAAATTGACTGTAGTGTCTGATGAAGATGAAGAAACTCTCTTTTATAGAGTTCAGGATAACTGTCCTTAAGCATACGCTCAGGTAGTTACTTGACGTGTGCACAACTGCAGGAACGCGTGGCAAATTCTGATGGAGACACATTAGCGTGCGGTTAAAAGTAGTGAAGCATATTCAGGAGAGATTGATGGCATGAATGCCACGTTGCATAACTTCTGAAGAAGTGGATAACTGAGTACAGGACACATGAGAACGTGTGTTAACTGCTCGTTGAAAACCATTCTGGACACAACTGCTGTGATACGCTGCCTTAGAAAAAGAGTCATACGCTAGCTTTGAAGGCACATGTCTTACAAATGCTTACTTGGACAGCGTAGAACCATATAAAGCTGATACGCTCACATTATTGACAGGGAGTCGTATGGAAACTATACGCTCACTTGATAAGGAGTCGTATGGAATCCATACGCTCACTTGGTTGAGAAGGAGTCTTATGAGATCAATACGCTCACTTAGTTGGAAGGAGTCGTATGAGATCCATACGCTCACTTAGTTGGAAGGAGTCGTATGAGATCCATATGCTCACTTAGTTGGAAGGAGTCGTATGAGAAATAAGTAGACATGTGGCATGTTTGAATAAGTAGACACGTGGCTATCATCAATCTTCTTTGATACGCCATATCTTTCAATAACTGACAAAATCTTCTCGAGCGTCGTGACTGCGGATATGATGGCTGACAGACTGTCAAAACTGACAATAATGATGGCTTTTACATTTATGAGAGATGCTGAGCTGTCCTCGTAAAAGATAAAACCGACTCTTCGAAAACCTGTATGACGGCTAGTCTCCATTGGACAGCTGTCTTTGCACGAAAGACGAAGTATCAGATTCATCCTTTATTAAATATATGCTGTGCTGTCATCTCAAAAAATAATAAAATATTTACTGAGCGTACGGCCTTTGGATGAGCGTATGGCCTTGACTGAGCGTATGGCCTTGAGCGTATGACTTGAACTGAGCGTATGGCTTTGAGCGTATGACTTGGACTGAGTCTTATGTCAGCGTGTCATAATTTTCACACCCTACAGGGATAGTGACCCGTAGTGGTGCACTCCTGACATAATAACCTGACATGGCCTGATAGTGGCCCGTCGTGGCGTACTCCTGACAAGTACACTTGGCATGATAACCTGACATGATTATCTCGAATAACTGTTGCGACGGCTACCTGGCATGACATGACCTGTATAATTAACCTGGACACCGTGGACGATTGTGTTTGTATAAATAAACCAGTCTTGTCTTGCATCATGTCTAGGACAGGGACTCTTGAGTACCACGGTCAGGAGTACCTACTAAAATGGACTAAGGCTAATAACTAGATTAATACATTTGTCATGACGAGATTTTCCGGCTACAGGCAATCTCGTTACCTGGGCACGCCTTGGGATCTGTAGCCTGCCGTCGAGTAGGGCACATTTCCAGCACACTGTCATGTGTTGCACCCTTCAAGCTACCTAAGGGTACATTCATTTCCTGGACGATGTACCCACCTGAATTCAACTCTAATCTTTTAACCCGGGTAACCTGGATGGTCTGTAGGACTTGTGGCTGTGGAACAATCTCACTGCATCTTGTTAGTAATTAGGCTTGTGACAACCCTAGTTAGTTAAAGTATCGAGCCGTAATTCTTGCTTGGCCGTGAAGTGATTGGATGGAGTCTAACCAGTCTAGTCTTGCCCTGATCCTGTTCCAGACTATTGAATGACCAGGATGCTTGTTTGGTTTACGGGTTGTAACCTGGTTATCTGAATAGTTCCATGGTTATCTCGTCGTATATCATTCCGGTGTATTTTCTTTATTTCCAGTTCTTACTTTTATTTATATCTTGTGCTGATTGCTGGTTTTAGTTCTTAAGTGAAGCTTCCTTTGTGGCACTTGCTCTTTCTGGGGTCTGACCCAGCTGGTTTTGTGTGGCCAGATTTCGGAGCAGCTCCAGAGGATCTACCGACCTTCTAGCCAGATGGTGGCCACTAGACGGAACCCTGGCAACGAGTGGGTTATTTTTGGCTCTCCCACTCTATTGTAAAAATATTCTTTTGAGGCGTTTAGCCGACGAGCACTTGTTTAGCTCGATTGCACTTACTTACTGTCTGCCTACGGGCTGTAACATGATTAACAGATCCTAGGGTTGATCATGTATGACTAAACTCTTGCTAGTCCTGACATTTTGTAACGACTAGCTTCATGATCAACTGAATATGTAATGTTTGGGATGCCTTACTATTGTATATTTAATGATCATACATCTTGTGACTTTTACTTACTTGCTTGTGATTGAGACACTAGGCTTGTTCATGACCTTAAGAGACTGTTGGCTTGTAGATAAACCCTCATGTATCTAGACAGCCATGACCATATAGCGAGATGGGTTCCATTTCATATACGTAGCTGGCTATGTCTGCCCCCGCTCTCCAGTATTCTGGTTCTGGGGCGTGACAGAAACTGATAGTGTCGATTCATACTTCTCTACTAATCCCTCTGTATCTTCAAAAGAGGTTGAATCCTACGCTATTGGAGATGAACCAGAGACGTCATCTGTTAATACATAACAACGTCTCATTGCCGTTGAGCAATCATTGAAAAACATGCTTAACATGATGCAAAGCATGCACCAGATAATAATGGCTCAGTAAACTGCTCAACCAGAAATAGTAACACCGGTACAGGTAGCAGCACAAACTCAAGATAGCCAAGGGGTTGATATACCTTTGAATATCCAAGAGCCTGCTGTTAACCAAAATTCTGCATCTCTAGATCCCATCATTCCAGAAGATGTACCATCTCCGGTGGGGGTTACGGTACAACCAACAACTATTCAATCAAATGTGCTTCCGCAAACCAGCAAAGCCATTCAAGTAGTGCGTGAACTCAAAGCACAGTTTGAAGTTTTGAAGCAAAAGGATCAACTCCAGAGGTTAGGGATTAAGCAACCTTATCCTCCTCATTGGAATGATGTACCCTTTCCACCGAAATTCAAGCCACAGTCAATGGTATTGTTTGATGGAAAGGCTTCTCCTAGTCAGTATATCAATTACTTTGATATTATGGCTGTACATTTGCAGAAAAATGATGCTGTTCTCACTCGAGTATTCATTGGATGCTTGACTGGTTCAGCTTACGACTGGTATCGTAGTTTACCCGACAATTGTATTTCGTCTTTTGACGAATTTAAGGCAATGTTTCTCTCCCGCTTCTATGAAGGAGGTATGGACTTGAACATGTCCTCCTTAATAGAAATTAAGCAAAAGAAGAAAGAAGATACTCGGACGTTCATTGAATGTTTCCGACAGGCGACTCTAAAGATGCCTCCTGGTATGCCAGATTCAGCGTTAATTGATACATGCAAGATGAATCTGCGACCATCCATCGCTGTCTTCACGGGTTCCCAATTCACAGATTGGGCTTCATTTATCATAGCAGCAGTTTCTGTCGAGACCAATGGTAGGTTGGCTCGTGAACATGGGATGATTTTTGTCTCAGAGGATAAAGGAAAGAAAGGTAATCCTGGTAATAATTCTGGCAATCGTAATGTAAAAGGAAAATATACTCTTATGGTTAATCTTTCCAAAAGCAAAACAACGTCGAATAATCAGGAGTCTTCTAAGCCAAAAGAAGAATATTCTTTTGACGAGAGTGATATCCCAGGAATATTTCAATGTCTGGTGAAGAGTGGCAAACTCCAAATCCCAGAGCCAAAGAGGCCTAATGAGGTGAATCTGACTGACAATCCCAAATATTGTATCTATCATAGATACATAAATGATCCCACCAGGGCTTGCTATGTCCTAAAGAAGAAAATCCAAGAATTGATTAATGCCAATGCCATCTCTCTAACTAATGATAAGCATACGGTTACAACCAATATGGTTTCTCTTCAATTCGGAGATTTTTCTTCTCAACAAATACCAGATGGAATTGTTCCAATTCCGAAGGCGACGATGAAGATTGTGAATATCCCGCCTGCCATAGAAGAAAATAAAGGATTGTTGCCTCTTACATTAAAGAATGGTGAAATTATGTGGGTACATCCTGACTTAGTACCTGAAATGGAAGATAAAGGTAAAACTTCAAATCCAAAAAAGGTAAGAAAGTCAAAACCTGTAACATAATTTCTCATGTTATTCCAGACCCTGATGATTTGGATCATCTATGGGATGGCCTTCCTTTAGAAGATAGACTGAGAGGATTGAACATATGTCCTCCAAGTTTGGCTCCTCCTACCAAGCTCAAACTTACTCATCAGCAGTGGCTAGCCATGAATAGTGTTCCCTTATATTGGGTACAATAAGTCTTCGCTGCTTATGAAAAAGTTCCTACAGGGATCTTTCCTCGTATCCCGAATCCTTCTCCTCCCGTAGCTACAGAGACGTCTATTCCTCATTCTCCTATAGTTACAAAGATCTCTTCTTCTTCCTCTATTGAATCACTTGTTAAAAGTCTGTTGCCTACTCACTTGTACAGTCAGCAATCTGTCCTTCTCATGAAAAAGATGGGTTATGATTTTCAAAAGGCAGAAGGTTTGAATTATGATAAAGGAATACGACTTACTTTACAAATTCAAAGTCAAACATCCACTGTTGGATTGGGTTCTGAGGTTCTGCATAACAATCCTCGTAAGAAGAAGGCTAAGGGAAGGAAGACTAAATCCTGCAATATGGTTCTTCCTTCTTCTGAGTCTGAAGAAGAGACCTTTGTTGGTACAAGATCTGGAAAAGAGTACCACAAAGATTATGAGGGATCCCCCAAAGAAGCTGAGAATGTTGAAACACCATCAATTCAACCGTCTCTTGTTCCTGTTGTGGTTGAAAAGGGGAAACAGAAAGCAGTACGCTTCGACGTCTCGTTGAAGTCTAGTTCCAGTCTCAGGGGGTGGTGATAAAACCCTATAAATTTGATATTCTAGCCCAGTTAGCTAATACTTCGGCTAGATTATCTATCTTCGAGTTGCTTCGCCTTTCTAAAGAAAGTCGCGAAACTTTGAGTAAAGCTTTGCTGCAAGCTGATTCCTGCTTAGCTCAACTCAAGACTCCTGATAATATACCAGTGTCATACCCACAATGTCATAGTGTGATGGAAGCAATTCCCAACATCACCTTTACACAAGAAGATATGCTGTTGAAGCATAACAAGCATGACAGGCCTTTGTGCTACACCGGGTATATTGAATCCACTGAAGTTGACAGAATTTACATTAATCCTGGGTCTTCTATTAGCATAATTATTCAAAGTATGCTAAGACCGTTGAGGATTCCTACTAGTGATTTAACTTATACTAGTACCACAATCGTTGGATTTAACTCTGGAAAGAGTAAACCACTAGGGAAAATTCGTCTGAAAATCCAGATTGGTGATCTTCGAACGATGTCAACATTCTATGTTATTAATTCAGACGTATCCTACAACATCCTTCTTGGAAGACCGTGGTTACATGAGCATAACATCGTGCCTTCAACTCTCCACCAATGCTTCAAGTACGTGGATTCCCAAGGAGTTGTAAAGACTGAGTTTGCTGATATCAATCCTTTCAAGGGTGTCGAAGCCTATTTTTCTGATTCGAGGCTCTACAAACAAGAACATGTAAAAGAAATATCAGACATGGCTGAAGATCGATCATTTGCCGAAGATCAGTCCGTTGATAAAGATTCGCCAGAAGAGCAACCTTTGAAGATCAAAGTTAAAGGGCGAATTCAACCCCAATCTGTCAACAATCAACCTCTAATGATCAAGGTCAAAGGAAGAACTCAAGCTTCATCTGAGGAATTAGTGAATATTCCTACTAAAAGCCAAGTTCAACCTCTTATGATCAAGGTCAAAGGGCGTACTTCTCGTACGAATGATCCAGAACCACCATTGATTGTCAATCTTGGCAAATCTATGCAAAAATGGATGGTCCATTAGTGATTAATCCGAAGCGTAGCAGTCAAATTGTAAATGATGTAAATATTGATCATTCTGTACTTTCCAATATTAATGAAGATTTCCTTTTTGAGTATATGGCTGTCAAATATGTTGAAAGAATGACTTTATCTTCTGATGATCAAAATCATCAGTATAAAGACGACATAGACACAGAGGAAACCTTATACATTGACAATAAGGAAAATTCTTTTCCTCCTCATGTAGATGTTGGACCTTATGCTCAGAGGTTCCTAACATCTTCTCTCTATCTTCTTCCTGTAGCCGCTTCATCGCAAGCTTGTGTAACTTATAGACGTCACGAGGAATCTTATTTCGTGATTCCGTCTGATAAGAAAAACAAGCGTCAAATTGTGTTTGGCACGGCTAGAAATATCCCTGTTGCTCAGACAGATGATTTGAGAGATAAAGATGAAGGAAGAATCTGAGTTGACAGATATAGTCAACAATCTCTCAAGATTATCCAGAATATGGGATATGATTTAAAGACTATGCAAGATCTTAATCAAGGCAAGGGTAGACGATTACCATTAAGTGGTGATCCATTTTATCAGAAAACTCGTCATGGGTTGGGATATGATCCGTCCCATATGTTTAATGACGATATTCAAGAAGAATTCTCTTCTAGCTCTTCACAATCATCAGATTTGGAAGAAATCCAATTCATTGAATCTGATACATCTTACCCCTCATATGTTAGAGGAGACTATTATGATGAATCTGAATAAATATTCTTAGTTAATATGGTTCAAACTGATGGTGAATCTGAACCATTTGAGAATGATCCTTGGGCTCAACAGATGGACACTCAATGGAACTTCGTTTTGAACAACGACAATCACCTACAGAGGACAAGATTGTCCAGATTGATGTTGGAGATGGAACTAGGCCTAAACCAATATTCATCAGTAAAAACCTTTCTGAAGATGAAAATGAAGAGTTTATAAAACTGATCAAAGAATATATTGATATCTTTGCATGGAGTTATGAGGATATGCCAGGTCTAGATCCCAAAGTTGCTACTCATAAACTTAATATTCTTCCTAATGCCAAGCCTATAAAACAACAGCAACAGCGTTTTCGACCAGATATGATGGATGCAATTAAAGCAGAAGTCAAAAAGTTGATTACATGTGGCTTTGTTCTTGAAGAACAACACCCAGACTGGGTTGCTAACATTGTTCCTGTTATGAAGAAGAATGGAAAAGTCCGAGTTTGCATAGATTTTTGAGATCTTAATGCAGCTTGTCCAAAGGATGAATTTCCATTTCCGATTACCGATGTCATGATAGACAATACATGCAGTTTTGAACGCATGTCTTTCATGGATGGATTCTCAGGATACAATCAAATTAAGATGCATCCAGAAGATGAGAAGCATACTACTTTTTGTAACCCCTTGGGGTTTATTGCTATACGGTTATGACGTTTGGTCTTAAAAACGTCGGTGCCACGTATCAACGGGCTATGAGCAACATCTTTCAAAAACATCTACGAAAGACAGTAGAATGTTATGTAGATGACATTGCTGTTAAGAGTCGATCAAAAGATGATCACATTCAAGACTTAAAGACAGTATTTGAACTGATGCGCCAACATCAATTGAAAGTGAACCCTACTAAGTCTTACTTAGGGGTTTCCAGTGGCAAGTTTTTAGGATTTGTCATTACTTCTCAGGGTATCCATGTTGATCCTGATAAGGTTAAAACAATTCTTGAAATGCATCCTCCTCGTAATTTAAAAGAACTCCGTGGCTTTCAGGGTCGCATTGCTTATATCAGGAGGTTTACATCCAATCTCTCTGGGAGATGCCAACCTTTCTTCCGTCTATTAAAGAAGGGTGTATCATTTGTTTGGGATGAAGCATGTCAGAAAGCCTTCAATGACATCAAGCAATACCTTATAAATCTACCTGTTCTGGTACCTCCAGTGGTAGGAAGACCATTTTTGCTATATGTTCGAGCCTTGGATCATTCACTTGGTGCTCTTCTTGCAAAAAAAAGTGATATGGGGCATGAACAAGAAATTTATTATCTTAGCAGAATGATGGTTGGAGCAGAACACAGGTATACTCCTGTAGAAAAGGAATGTCTGGCCTTGGTTTTTGCTGTCCAAAAGACAAGACATTATGTGACAGGACAGACTATTCATGTCATCTCCAGAATAAATCTCATTCGGGTATTGATGAGAAAACCGAGCATTCTTAACTCTAGGTTAGCTACCTGGGCAATATTGCTCACTCCTTATGACATGGTTTATATACCTCAAAATTCAGTGAAGGGTCAAGCATTAGCTGATTTATTAGCTGCTCATCCTATTCCTGAAACATCAAAGTTATATGAGGACATTCCAGATGAAATTGTGGATTGCAATATGACTTTGAAGAATGATATCTGGCAATTATATTTTGATGGAGCATCACGGGTTGGACCTAAGGGTAATATTGTCTCTGGAGTAGGAATCATCTTGGTTTCTCCTGATAAAATGGTCATTTACCGTGCCTATTCTCTCAATGAGCCATGCTCTAATAATGTAGCAAAATATAATGCTTTGCTGATTTGTCTCCAAGTAGCAAAACAGTTGGACATTGAGTTCCTAGAAGCTTATGGAGATTCTCAATTGATTGTTAATCAAGTTAGAGGGACTTATGAAGTCAGAAATCATGATCTTATCCCTTACCATCAAGTGGTAATCGAGTTGGTCCTTTCATTCAAAGGATTCTTCATCGAATTTGTACCACATTCTCAGAATGTGGAAGCTGATGCTCTTGCTAGCTTAGCTGCAGACTTGGCTGTTCTAATTCGGAGACAAAATACAATCACTTTGTTGGACCAAGACTTATTCTGTGTCAAGAATAATTTGTATATTGAACAGAGTTATACTACAGAGTCAAGCTCCCAGCAGAAGGATTGGAGAACTTTATCTATTGATTATGCAGTTCATGGGATTTTACCTGAAGATCCGAAAGAAGCTGCATCAATTAAGAGACGATCATTTCGATTCTATTATGATTCATCTTACATATGTTATATTGTCGTTCATACGATGGACTCTTGCTGCGCTGTCTCTCAGAAAGTGAAGCTAAATAGACACTCCGCGAGGCTCATGATGGTGTCTGTGGTGCCCATTAACCGGGTCCGAAATTACAGGACTGCATCCGATGAATGGGGTATTATTGGCCTTCCATGATAGCAGATGCTGTGGATTACGCCAGAAGGTGTAAAGCATGTCAGATTCATGCTGACTTTATTCACCAACCTTCTAAATTTTTACATCTTACAGCAGCTTCTTGGCCCTTCGAAGCTTGGGGTATGGATATTATTGGTCCGATTAACCCTCCTTCTGTTAAGGGACATCGGTTTATATTGGCTATAACTGATTACTTTTCCAAGTGGGCAGAAGCAGTCCCCCTTACTGAAGTGAAAACATCTAATGTGATTAGCTTTATCAAACACCATGTCATTTATCATTTTGGGATTCCTCGACGGATAATTTATGACAATGGACCACAATTTGCCAGTCAGGCATTTTATCGGTTATGTGATAAGAATCGAATTCAAAATTTGGCTTCTACGGCTTATAATCCAGCTGCTAATGGTTTAGCCGAAGCTTTCAACAAGACGATCATCAAACTTCTCAAAAAGTCCGTCTCTTCTAATAAATATTATTGGAATGAGAAACTTGGAGAATGTTTATGGGCTTATCGAACAACGGTCCGAACTTCTACTGGTTTTACACCATTTTTACTGGTTTATGGATGTGAGGCTGTCCTTCCATTGGAAATCCAGATTCCAGCTCTACGAATAGCCATTGCTAATGAGCTAACTATAAAGAATAATGATCGCTTACGACTCCAAGAACTTGAAGGATTGGACGAAAAGCATCTTCAAGCACAACAACATGTTGAGCTATATCAAGCCTGTATATCTCGAACTTTCAATCGTAAAGTTAAAGAGAGGGTATTCAAGGTCGGTGAGCTGGTATTAGCTGTTCGAAGACCGATAGTGATGACTCACAAAACCAAAGAGAAATTCCAAGCAAAATGGGAAGGCCCTTATGTCATTGAGACTGTGTTTTCCAATGGCGCCTATCGGTTATCCAAGCCTAATGGAGATCTACTCATGATGCCGATCAATAGCAAATTTCTTAAGAAATACTATGTATAAAAAAAAGAGACAGAATGAAAATAAAATCTTCTTTATTATTTTCATTCAGAATAAAAGATTAAGGACGAGGACCACTGCCTTCCTTATTAAATACATAGTCGTCAAATGCAACAAAAGCATCGGTGCTTGAGTTAATAAAAATTTGCAGGCAGCCATCCTCAGTACTTCTTCCTCAGGAGTTCTCCCTGGCTCTACTAAGAAAGCGAGGATGTCTTGTGGTGGCTTGGGCGTAGAACAGCCTTCGCCTATTTTGGTTGGGTCTGACACAATTGACTCAATGGGACGCGTCTCGATGACGTCCTCAACTTTCATGGAGACTTTATTCTTTTGCTGCACGTCCTTGGAAGACATTTCCGATAGAGGAATGGAAATAAAGAATAAAATGTTACAAAGAGTTCTCACCTATTTATAGGAGAGATCTATTAACGAACCGGTCTTGGAAATCTTTTCAAAAAGACCTATCTATTCGTTACATCAGATTCATCCATTTTGTGGAATAGAATCAACTTTTTGTTTTTCGAAAGATATGTTGGTTCATCCATTCTTTTATCAATATTGGCGTGTATTCTCTATGACACCACTCTTCTTATTTCCCTAGCTACCAATGTTTGGATAAGCTGATTACTCATCTCCTTTGAGAGAAAATTTTAATCTTCTATCTTACCAGTTGGTATAAAAAATTAGATTTACTATTTATCATGTTCTCATGATCTCTGTATAAATATTAAATCTATTTGTATTTCCTATCTATCATGTCCATTTGACCTCTGCATAGATATTAATCTACTTTTCTTTGAGTTCTTACATGTTGTCATGTCTATATTACCTCTGATAGTATTGTATATTTTGAAAAAGAAAACAAGATTTCATTCATGTCTATATTACCTCTGGTTAAGATACAAATTATTGAGTTTAGAAGACTTGTCATTTCCATTCTCATATCATAAAAGTCTATTACATTTCTTAGACTTTCTTACAAATCATAATGGAAATCTATTACATCTTGGATTTTCATTCTATACAACAACGATGACCTAATCGAGATCTATTTCTTCTTTGGATCTTCTTCATCGGATTCGTTGTTGGTGTCAATTCCTTGCTGTCTGAGCCTCAATGGCAACCAGAACAGTAGGAATTAACTCTGGTCTTCTCTCTGAGATGAGAGGAGAATCCCAGAGTATGGCAGCCCGAAAATGCGTTGCTGCCAATACAATTGGTGGAGAAATGGCGGCCCTTCAGAAGAGATAGGAATGTATCCAGCATTGGGATACGATTCCTAGTCCTGCCGTGAAAGGAACTCTACTATCCAATTTCTCGGAATAGAGTTGACTCCACCATCCAACTTTTCGTGTATAAAGGCTCTTCCTACCATCTGAGAAAGACCCTTTTATCCCACGAAAAGTTCTAAGTTGTCTGATCTGTGCGTCAAAAGCGCATGAGCTCTCTGATGTTGATGTCAGAATAATGCTCCTCACAGCATCCAAGTCGCCAATACCGGTTATGGAAAAGTTCTTCAGCCAAGCTTCTGCAGAAAACAACAAAGAAAAAAATTTCAACAGAAGTATCATCAGCCACATACTGTCTAATTAAAGAGTGTTCCTCGTGCACCTTATTCAATAAGGCATTTTTACGCCTGTAATTCATGTAGATCTTATTTACAAGGCTTTTTATGCCAGTGTTGCTTGTGCACCTTATTCAACAAGGTATTTTTACGCCCGTGATTTATGTGCATCTTATCTACAAGGCTTTACGCCAGTGTTGCTTGTGCACCTTATTCAACAAGGCATTTTTACGCCAGTGTTTCGTGTGCACCTTATTCAACAAGGCCTTTTTACGCCCGTGCCTTATCTATTAAAGATAGACATCTGTTTTCAACAAAAATCTCAAAGGAAGACAATTGTTTTATGAATCAAACTTACCATCAAGGTCAGATGGTTTGGCTTTAAGAGTGGTTGAATCAAACGTCTGATGACTGAGAATACAAAGCAACGACATCGGAAAGCATCGTCATTATCAATCTCTTGTTGGAGAATGAAATCTTGCAAATAGCTATCTTCGGAGAAAAAGAATGAGAATGAGAATGCATAAAACATTCTTTAACTCAGCTATTTATAAAGGGTCGAAGAAACGGTTGGCGTGAGTTTATTTCGGGAAAGATCCTAATAAAAGGCGCTCGTGACCACAGGACAGTTGCCACGTGTTGGTTTGTTTCTCTTGGGAATGAACAACCATAGATACAGTCAAAAAAGGCGTGGAACAATTCTACATACCAATGCACTACACGAATAAAGATGAAATAAATACTAAGATTTTTATTTTTATAAAAAAGAAGGGGAAGTAGGCCCCTACAGATAAGTTGAAGTGTCAAGACACTTCTACAAAAATATTACTATTTCTTCTTTCCTTCGTTGGGCTGACGAAGGGAGGCACCTAATTCGTATATGTTGTGGATCCCGGAACGACGCATCAGATTGAGGAATGCTTCTGCATCACCTGACCCTTCGTACGCAGTTGAGGGGCCACCATTTATACGACCAAAGATCGCTGGAGTCAGTCCAAAGCACTCTACAAAGTTACGTGCTCGCTCGATCTCCGTCTCTGTGTCAATCCTAGAGCTTGGAGCCTTTTCTTTGTTCGTCTCTTTCTTTGATGCCATGACAGTATGAGAATAAAAAGTCAGAATGAAGAACTCCTCCTTATATATACAATCAAATCAACTCTTCAAATTCCTTATGGGAAATTGATTATTATTAATGCAACTCTGGGAGATGAAGAGGTGTTCAAATGTTTTCAAGAAACAATTCATTATGAAGGTTGAGTATTGACCGGCATCATTTCTCATGTTCAAAGTATTTCGAAATTCATGAAATCTTTTCAAATTCCGAAAACTTTGAAGGGGGTCTTGTAGGAGCGTAAAAAGTACCTCATAAATCAAGTCAAAGAAAGAGAGCTCTGTGCTCAACCAGGCCAGGGTTATTTTGTATTAAGCTTTACGCTAGCTACTCTGTACACTGGCTATCCTTTACGCTAGCTACTCTGTACGCTGGCTACCCTTTACGCTAGCTGCTTTACGATGGAAATAGGCTGTCAGATCATGCATTTAATGCATCTGACATAATGATTTGTTGACAGCGTATAAATGCAGAATTCAAAGAGATTTGATTTACACAGAAGTCGATATTGTCGTTTAGTGCAAAACAAGCCACTTTACGCTCAATGAAATTACTTCTTTTTACGCACGATAGTTATGTGAGATTTTACGCTCAAAACTATTGTGAGTGTAAAGTCTGTTTGAGCTACTTTACGCTCAAGGCTATTTTAGCCACTTTATGCTGGGAAGTTTATTTGGAATATTTTTACGCCAATTTGCCACTTTACGCTCAGTATATGTTTTGGGTCATTTTTTACGCCCGATTGTTTCTGGCTACATGAGAACGTAGTTTGTCCACGTGGCTTTCATGCCACACTTATTGAAGAACGTGTGTATGTGCTTCCTGTTTTTGTTGATATAATGGGAGACGTGTCAATGTATGTAGAGGGTAACTTCCATCGTGGGTGACAGTTGCCAGCGTAAAAACTCAAATGTGTTGCTTTTTACGCCCAAGGAGTCATGTCTATAAATAGACTCATTTTACACATCAAAAGGATCATGCACAGAAAGACAGGAGGGAATACATAGAGATCAGAGCCCAGAGACTTTGATTTTTCGGAGCATTCTTCTTCAACCTTTCTTCCAGAATAGAGTGAAGCAAAGCAGGAAAGCATTCGGCCTCGCCATCAGTGCCTAAGTGCGCGATACCTTTCTGGTGACTTAGTTCTTCCAACTGTTCATCTTCTAGCAGTGATCTTCATCATCATCGTTTGGTCCAAGGAACAAAGTGATCGCCTTCAGATCAGACTTCCATAGCAATACTTCCCAGAATATTTGTACTCTTTTGTACTCTTTCAAGTTTTATTTTCAAAAGCCGATTTTCAGGCATTTTGTTAAGTGAAACAAAGATTTCCAGAGTTGAACATCCATGACACTCCAAATATCAAAGGCACGGAAAAGTACATTTACAGATAAATAAACAGAATAAATATTTATTGAAACTAAATCAATCAGAAAATAAAATAAAAAAATCAACCCGAAATTCAGTGTGCTCACACATATATATATATATATATATTTTTTTTTTTACACATATATATATATATATATATATATATAATACATATATACATATATGTATTAATTGTTGGTATGTACTAAATATATATAGGTATATCTATGTACTAACTATATGTACTAAATATATAGGTATATCTATTGGTATAATATATATATATATATATATATATATATATATATATATATATATATAAATATAAATATATATATATATATATATATATATATATATATATATATATATATGTATATACTATAGGTATATAATAAATATATCTAGGTATATTTAGTTATTATATATATTAACAAAAAAAAGACAAATAAACCCAAAAATGGAATAAACCGAAAATTGAACCGAATTAATTCGGTTCGGTTCAGTTCGGTTATTGACCAATTCGGTTCGGTTTCGGTCCAATTCGGTTTTCGGTTATTCGGTTCGGTTGGAACCGAATAAACAATCGAACCGAATAACCCGAATACTCACCCCTAATCAATGGTATTGGGGACTATCAATCCGAGGCGGTGTATTGCCAACTAGGCCATCAAATAATGATAAGGAAGCTTAACCCGAGGGAGTTCATCGTCTCCTCCGCAATACTCTATTATCTTCCTCGAGAGTTCTCGCAGGCCTCACAGGGTATTACATACCATATATGGAAGCAAAGCGAGCAAATGTTTAAAGGCCAATTTCACAGCTGGCAGAAAGAGTTCTCGATTGATCCGCCCCATGGATCCAGAGCCTTCAGGAACTATGACTTTTCGAAGTCATATCGTCAGAAAAGCAGCCAGTGCTACTTTTGGGCTCAGAGTAGTTATGTTCTGACAAAAGTAGTTGTGAACAGTAGAGGTGGGTTTTCTCTCTGCATCTACTGAGGGAGCGACACCCCCGCTTTGTCCATCAGAGCTTCTACCTCGTCCGTTGTATATGGCCTGCGCATGGTAAAATGGACTGTCCCCAGCTCCGACGGGTGTTTTCGAAGATATAGTCCTACCAAGCTTTAATGTGGGGATAAGTCTTCGATGAGTCTTGGCATATGCACACTTGATGATGGCAAAGTAGTTCTTTATACACTACCATCATTTTAGGATATTTGTTCTCCAATACCAAAAAATCCTCTTTGCTAGGAGTATATTCCTCGTACGGTTCTTCGCCCACGACAGCTTCGAGGTGGCATACATCTAATGAAGGGCCAGCCCCATCTCTCCGTGTGGAGTATAGAAGGTTCCAGTATGATGATTATATATCTCCAGCAAAATCGTAAACAGGGTTGATTGATATCTATACCATGTTCAGTAGCCCTGATGGCACGACGCAAGCACGTACCTTGTAGATCTTTCTTGAATCAACCTAGCTAATACCCACTAGGTTAGTTCGTGCCATTCGGTCCTAGGAAGGATCCAGCCTTCGACCCGAAAGGCTCTTTGCGGATACTTGCATCCCGTCGCCAGAAGCCGATTGGCAAAAAAAAAGCCTAAAACGGATGTACATCCGTGGTAAAATCACTGAGCAGATGAACATAGAGCAACACACGCAAAGTGTACGACAGATCATCGCATACACACTTAAAAATATTCCTTTTCTTAGAATGCCTATCTACTTGGAAATGGCCTGTCATTAAACCCCTTGCTCCGGGGTTAGTTCCCACTTCATATAACGTGTCTCGACAAAGCCATAGAAAACCAAGAGCGGGAGGTGCCGGTTGATTGACGAAACATACAAAGAGAGACTGTTATTTTTGAAGTACCAATTCTCGTTTATCTCCAAGAGATCGGTCTCTTGCACAATCAGATGACCACCAAAAAGGAACCGAGGTTTTAGCATCTCGACGGCATCAAAAGGGAGAGACAACTTACCTCGATCAATCATACGATGGAAGTATAGAGGCTATTGATCCCATATCATAGCCAGTCGTACTTTCGATTGACCTTGGGCGATCAACTTCTTGGCATAATTAACGAGTGCCTCATCGACATTTATGCCTAGAGTGTAGACCCCTGAATCAAAAAGGCTATCCCCAAAAGGAGGCGTGGATATGGAAACTGCACATGAACAAAATGTGTTAGGAAAATACAAGTATTTTCTGCAAAAAAATATGCAGGCACTGCCTAGTGGCACTACGCCTCAGTGAGAAAGCATCTGCATAGTTACTGCACATGCATCCGTGCAGTTACTACAAAAATTACACTACGAGCATTCGTGCAGGAAATTCGTACATTGCACTGTGTACATACACTGCTAGTGACTCTGCACATTAGCAGGAACGTTAGCACATCTTACAGTCATTTCTTCGTAAAAATAACGACTATGCACACGGTTGATAGAGCTTTAGCACATCTTCGGGACACCAATCCTAGGAATAGTGTCCATGCGCATCAACAGAAGAGCCTTAGCACATCTTCAAGATGCCACTCAGAAGAATGAATGCTCATGTGCATCAGCAAACCAGGGTGTCCATGTTAATCGGACACCTACTCGCAACCGGTGTCTGTACGTCTCCGTGAACTTCGGAGCCCACGACCGGAGCATTATCGACACCGACAACTTTCGAGGCTGGCTGCTTCCCTCTAGCCTGGCTCATGCTCGCCGCGGACCCTCTAGTCTGTCTCGTGCTCGCCGCAGCCCCGCTGGCCTCTCTCGAGCTCGCCACGGCCCCTCTAGGCTTTCTCGTGTTCGTTACAACTCCTACGAGAGCTTTCGGAGTTCTCAATTGCGGGAAGACTAGGGTTTTGAGGAAGAAGAAGACTGGAAAGAGGCAGAAAGGTCCTCTCCTCCGAGCAAAACTCTATTTATAGAGCAAAGCCACGTCAGCAGATGAAGATAAAACTTTTCGTATTCGAAGAAACTCTTCGTATTCGAAGAAATTCTTCGAATGTCGTGGGAGATCATGATGGCTTTTAAAGTCCTAAAAACGAGGAGTTATCATTACCTTTCTTGAAACGACGGCTCGAAAGTATTTAATGCTGACGACTAAGTTTGACGCCAGCCTGTCAGCGACCCGCTATGCATTCTCGATGACATGTGTCATTTTATGCTTCTGTTCAAAGGGTGTTCCAAACTTGTTCAAGTTTGAAAACTTTGAAGGGGGTCTTGTAGAAACATAAAAATAACACAATAGGGACAGAAGCGCAGAAGCCGTCAGACGCGCAGGAGACATAAATTTATGTGCACTTTAAAACTCGTGCTATAAAAAATAGTACATAAAGGAAACTTCTTTATTAAAATCGTGTTTATAAAAAGATCTATTACAGACTCTTCATAGTTACATATAAAGACAAAAGACTAAAGCAAAGACCTAGTAGCTTGGACCTCGAAGACCTTGAAGATGTTGTTCATTGTTGAACCCCTTATGCCAAACGCACAAGTACATCTTAAAACTCCGTAGTTGTTCTTCTGCAAAGCCACAACTTCTTTGAACGAAGCTATCTACAACCAACAGTCGACTTACGCAAGGCCTATGATCGTCCCAAGCTAAGTTGGGGTCGAGCATGACAGGGGAATGAATAAAAACTGTGAGCAAGGTCTCACAAAAAAAACTCCTTTTTATATAGGCTGTGTGGTCTAACCCACATGACATGTGGCAGTCGGTCAAAGGACTCCGGAGTAATGGGATGTAGCTTCCCTTCCCGGAGAAATTTTCAAAATATTTTTTATTATTTATTTGATTTAAATAGTGATTTTAGAATTTTATAAATGATTATTTAGTTAATTATTACGGTAGATGACTTTAGCCATGGTTGAGTTTTGAGGTACCAGACGACTAGGAATCATGGCACGTCTAGTGCAGTTGCGTACCTTGACTAGTGTATTAGCCATGCCAAGGAAGGCCGACTGAGCGTACGGATAGCAACGGCAGCAACCCGTGCAGGTGACAGTGTTACACTTGTATAGGCGTCGACATTTTGTGCCTAGGGGTATACTTGTACAGGCTTCAGCATTTTGAGCCTTGTGGGAATAAAATGGAGTCTTAAATATATATATATATATATATATATTTTATATATATATATATATAAAAAAAAAAAAAAAAAAAAAAAAAAAAAATATATATATATATATATATAATATATAATATATATATGTTTCTAATTAAGAAATTCCTTCATCAAAAATTCCTTTTGTCTAGAATAGCCTACTTATGATTGTGACTAATCGTATTCCTCTTCTTTGCGAATTTCGGACTTCCTTATATCATTCCTAGCCAATCAGACTATCCAGGACTCAATGGGATTATCGGTTTCACCAGCAAAGGACCCTAGGCGACTACAATTCTTGTTTGTTTCCAATCTTGTTAATTACTATAATTGCATGATTAGTGATGCATATTTGATTCTTGACACGTTCATTACACGAATTAGTAGCATATGGGTTTAGTCACATTTTATTGTGCTTTTTTTACCGTATTTTGTGACCTATTGTCGTGACTTAATTCATGTGTAGTAGTCGGGTGGGAAAGTACTAAGTAGATATATGATCGACCCCGTAGACCATGCTTTATTTTATATTTAATGTAATATAGATCGTGAGAATGCAAATCCTATATAGACCGTGCTGTGTATGAGACCAGCCTGATCATATATTGAAAGGTGTACTTCAAATCACATAGACGGTTATGTTTTCTTGTTCTATACTTTCCTGTCAGCATATAGTTCTTGTTAACTGTTTTGCTTTACTTTTTATGCCATGATTTGCAGTTTTCTTATTCCATCATGTATATCATTTCTATTCACTATTTTTATAGCCGTTATCATATATTTGAAACTGTATACATAGATTGTACTCGTTTCATTCCTGACTGAAAACCAATTTTTAGATTAGTCGTGGCTACTTTATGCTTTGGACCATTGGGGGAGACAAGGGAATATGCTGAGGTCAACCCTAAAAGTCTAGTTAGATAGTTTAAATTTTTGAGATATTGTATTAAATATAATGAGGAAATATTATAAATTTGTTAGTTTTGTGAATAAGCAGTAAAGATATTAATTTATGAGGATTTTGTTTATTGCGGGCTAGACAACGTTCTACCGTCAACACTGCGACGTAGGCTGGACTTGCGCAAGCACTCGCATCCCGAAACGGGTGCGGGTCGTGACATATGCACATGGCATATTTGTTGAATTATATAGAGAGAGTTGATAGTATAGAATATTTCAGAGGTAATAGGGACATGAATATTCTCTTAGAATAAATTTTCTTAGAGATAATATAGACATAAAAAATTTATTAGCCTCTATAGAAGATAAGTGTTATAGAATAATTCAGAGGTAATTTGGACATGATTATTCTTTTGACATAATAGAATATTCTAATTCTTGCTGGGAATTGAAATAAGATGTCTTTAAAGAGACTTGGCTTTAATGACGAACTTTTATAAATTGGAGAGTTTCTTCTCTTATAAGACAGTTTTGTAAGAATTAAAGGTGGTTCCGTTGGGAAATTTGTGAGGACACAATATTTATAACTTACCCAAAAATTGTTGGGATAAAAAAATAATGGTTTCGAAATAAAGTAGATGTTAACATGCAAAGTACTCATTACTCTAGGAAGAAAATATAAACACTGTACAAAACTTGCAGGGTATACAAGGTAATGTCTACTTGAGATTTAGGCATAATATTTTTTCAAGAATTTTCCATTAATAGGCATCATCAGCAGACTCCATTAGGCTTTGCTAGCATGTATGCTTCATTTAAATACACTAAATCAACAACAAACAAACCTTCCTACCTAGCTACGAATTTCCTTTTGCTTTTATACGTCATAACCATAGGTCTTTTTACTGAATGAACAAGGCCACCGACCTGAAAACTCGTTCCTTTACCTTCTTATTGAAAGCTTTGGAAATGCGCTTTGTATAACTCAATTTATTGTTGAGCCATTAAGCGTTTTTTATCGTGTGCTTTTAATTCTCGTAACCGTAGATGATCATTGTCTTAAAGTTGTTAATTCTTTGGATAGAGCGACCCGAAGAGACAAGATTTGAATCTCCAGAGGAAGAACTGCTTCGCTTCTATAGACCAAAAAAATGGCATTGTACCGGTGCATTTTCGTACTGTAGTGTGAAACGCCCAAAGATATTCACCAAGTTTCTCATTCTAATTACTTTTATTAGATGAAACGAACTTCTTGAGTAACTTGATAATAGTTTTGTTAAAGGCTTTAGCTAAACCATTAGCTGCAGGATTGTAGGCAGTAGAGGCCATATTCTGGATTTGGTTATTCTCATAAAAAGGATGGAATTTATTGCTCACAAACTGTAGGCCATTGTCATGGACAATCCTCCTGGGAAGTCCGAAATGATAAATCACATGGTTTAATGAAACTAATGACATTAGACTTTTTCACTTCAACAAGTAGTATAGCTTCCTCCCATCTTGAAAGTAGTTGGTTATTGCTAGAATAAATTATTGTCCCTTGGATGTGAGAGGATTAATAGGTCTAATAAAATCCATTCCCCATGTTTTGAAAGGCCAGGACACGGCTGATGGGTACAAAAATTGTGAAAGTTAATGTATAAAATCTGCATGAATTTGGCAAGCTTTATATTTTCTTGCGTAATCTATAGCATCAGCTACCATAGTAGGCCAATAACAACCCAAATGCCTCAACCGATCTTACAATTTTAGACCAGGTTGATGGGCACTATAAGTACCATCATGAGCTTCACGAAGGGCCTATTTGGCTTCTTCTTCGGATAGTCATTGTAAAAGAAGTCCATCATATGATCTTCGATACAACATTTTAGTAGCTGTGTCATAAAAGAAACGAAGAGAACATCTCTTGATTGAAATAGCTTATTTTGGATCGTCGAAATGAGTTCCATAAACAACATATTCTATAAATTGAAAACTACAATCCTTGAAGTTGACATTCGCTATTGCTGAATAGCTTTGGTAGGCATCTAAATTATTCTTAGTACAAAATAATTTTCAACCAATCACTATAATCGACTTCTGGGTGGCGTTCAGGGTAGCCAGTGATGCTACCAAACCTGCTAGAGCATCTACTTCTATATTTTCTAATCGAGGTATATATTCAATAAAGAATTCGAAGAAAGTAGCAGCTATTTCGAGGGTTGTTTGATAATATAGAAGAAGATCTTCATGTCGAACCTCATATTATACTCAAACTTGGTTGACTGTTAACTTGGAGTCACCATAAGCTTCTAGATAATCTCCCTCCAACTGCTTAGCCAACTGGAGTACAATGAGAAGAGCATTATACTCTACAAAATTATTAGAACAAGGCTCCATAAGAGAATAAGTGTGATGGATGACCAGATTATCAGGAGATATCAATACTACCCCACTCCTGCTATGATATTACGTTTGGTACCTGTTCTTAAAGCTCCATCGAAGAATATCCTCTAAACAGAGTCTTTCGTTGTTATATTATACTCCAATACTTTATCAGTTGGAAACATTTTAATTTGATTATAACCGAAGAATCCATCCATGAATGTCATATGTTCGAAGTCGCAAGTGTTATCAATCATAACATCTGTGATTGTAGGAGGAAACTCATCCTTTGGACAAGCTTGATAAAGGTCCCGATAATTGATGCATACCTTAATGTTCCTATTTTTCTTTATGACCCGGACAATATTAGCAACCCAGTCAGGATATTGTTCTTCTCAGACAAAGCCACTGTCTATGAGTTTTTTTTTACATCAGTCATAATAGCTTCCATCATATCTGGACGGAACCGCCGTTGTTGTTGCTTCACCGATTTAGCATTTGGGAGTATATATTTGCCATGAAATATAAAAGAATAGAACAGTCTTATCGGAGGACCGGACTTTTACTTCACGTTACAAACTCGCTTGTACAAAGAAAGCCTAGGGACGAAAACCTAGGTACAACAGTCTAAGTACAATTGTTTATTTTTTATTCTGGGGGTGACGATAGAGGCTCGGGAAAGCGACGGCAGCCCTGCCTTACTCCTTGGACGATCGGTATGCAGCCTTGGCTCCTGTGACGAGATGGTTGGCGTTGATGAAGGAATGCTCTTCTTGCTCTCCCTCTATTACACTTCTGGCTTCTCTCTCTCTGGATTGATCTCTCAGTATTTTCTCTCTGATTATCGGGGGAGCCTTTCTTTCTCTTTTTGCAAGGGAATGGCACCTTGCTTATTTATAGGGGTGGAGGCATCATTAGGGTTTGGATGATTGCCCATTCTCAAAGTGGCGGCGGCCTGATGTTTAATCAATATGGACCATTAGTCTTAAGCGTGAAGGATCTAGGCCATAAATGTGGATAGTATTGAATCCTGTGAGTAATTAATGCTGATTGCTTTAAATTTTTATGATTGGTTGTGTCAAGCTTAGATCTCTCACCACGTGTCCCATTGGCTTGATCATGAATGATATGACATGATCTCATTAATTATGAGGATAGCGTTAAATATGGTTATTAGGATATGGTAAATCTCTGATTGATTTAATACCACGCGTCCCATAATCACCCTGTTACCAGCTGTCAAGTTATGGTGGCAATTGAATCTCTGCCATGTGTCTTAATGGTGGGCCCTGCCAGAGCCGCATGATATCCATGAACCGCATGAGACAACGTCTCAGTGAGCCGTATAGGTATAGTACTTGCGAGCCGCATGGGATAGTTTCTTGGTGAGCCGCAGGAAGATGATTCCTGCCAGCCGCATGAAGCTGTTCTTCAATTGAGCCGCATGGAAGTAGCCACGTGGCAATCTCGGATCGTGTCAGAGATTTTCTCCTGTTCCCGAAGAGTCTGTCATTATGACAAGACCATCATGGCACTTTATGTCAAAACCGTCAGCTGTCAAATCATGGCAGAGCATTTAATAAGGCTATTACTTGATGGCCAGCTGTGTGAAAGGATCCCACGGGGACACGTGGTGTTGATCAAGCCGCATATTTCTGTTGGTCGTTAGTGAGCCGCATGCACTTCCGAGCCGCATGAGGCTGGGAGACTCTTTGAACCGCATAGGACTGCTTCTATGGAGCCGCATGGATTCTCCTGCCCCGAGCCGCATAAAACTGAGAGTCTCTCTAAACCGCATGAGACTGCCCCTATTATGAGCCGCATGGGGTTCTCCTGCTCCGAGCCGCATAAACCATCATTCTGATATTTTCCATGCTTCTACAAGACCCCCTTCAAAGTTTTCAATTTGCAAAATTGAAATACTTTGAATAAGAAGCATGGCTTTTCCCAACCGCATAGATGTTTCAGCCGCATGGATTTGTCTGGTCGCATGAGCTATTTGGCCGCATAGACTTTTTGCCACGTATCCCAACCATGTGTGCAAATCTTCTTCATTCAAATGCCCTTGATTCGTTTTTTGAATTAACGTCGCCTTTTGGAGGAGGATCCCAAGGGTCAGTTTTGCTTTGACTGAAGCGTTTTGCCTTTATTCTTTTAGGCGGCGTGTGGATCGAGGCGTTTGTTGATTTACGAGCCTCCTTCGCCTATAAATAGGAGTAATTTATTCTTTGAGGGTTTCTTTACCTTCTCTCTTTGCTCGAACTCCTTGTTGCCGACTTCCTCTTCGTCTTCTTCCATCAACGATCGACAATGGCTCCCAAGAAGACTACTGCTGCTACGGGCAAGAAGGCTGCATCGTCGTCTGCGACAGCGAAGGGTAAGAAGGCCGCGTCTTCATCGACTGCGGCGGCGAATGTGGCGGCTCCTCCGCCGACTGACGTGTCTATTTTTTACCCCGACGTTCACCACGTCTATTGCTGGTAGGACCATCAACATGAACTGTCATGGCTACGCCGTATATCTTATGTGCGATCCTGTATTTCCATGTGTGCTGTATGTCCGACTCATGTTCGAGCCACATGGAATATGACCCAGGCCTGAGCCGCATGAAAGTTGTTGTTTGCAGCCGCATAATTACTTCACCATCAGGGCCGCATAAGCTCATCTGGACTGGACCGCATGAGCTCTTTCAAACTGAGCCGCATAAGCCTATTTCGAACTGAACCGCATAAGATTATTTGAACTAGACTGCATAAGCTCATCCGCACTGAACCGCATAAGCCTATTTCGAGCCGAACCACATAAGCTTATTCGAACTGAACCGTATGAGCTCATCCGAACTGAACCGCATACGCTTATTTTGAACCGAACCGCATAAGCTCATTCGAACTGAACCACATGAGCTCTTTCAAACTGAGCCGCATAAGGCTATGCTGAACTAAGCCGCATAAGCATCGAGTAGTTGTGTTTCGGCTATCTTTTTGACCTTATTTCTTTTGTCTTTCTTCAGTGAATCTGCCAGTAAATCCTACGGGGGAACTTCTGGTTGGTTCGAATCAGTTTGCCATGGATGTACGACGGGACGATTTAGTTCGTCAAGTGTCAGAGCAGCTCCTTGTTAATGAGCCTTTGGAGCGACTGAATGTTATCAGGATTCAATCTTTCCAATTCCTTAGCGACATGATGAGCTCCGGGGAGCCCAACGGGAAGTATCTGAGGCCGATCTTCCTTTTTGGGGATGCATTGATCATAAAAAACTCCCGTGTGCTGGATGTCTCTGAGAGTTAGAATTTTAATCTGGACGGGATGTCGATTCATATCTCTATTATGAAGCGTCATTTCCCTCTTGCGTGGTTCAACATGATCTTATTGGATAGGCAGATGACAGACTCCCTCACTCCAACCAGATAGGAGATATTTGTTGGTAACATCCGTTACAACAAAACTACTGGGTTAGTACGCGCGATCAAGGATCCGGCCAGTCGATCCGTGATGGGGTTAGCTCCGGGTACCTTTATCAACACACCTGGTCCTAACTTCTCATTCTCTCAGGCTGATACCTTCCTGAGCCAGCTTGCTCGCAAAGGGTCCTATCCTGTTGGCAGATTGGTACTGCCGAGCTGGTTACACCCCATTCTCCCGTGGGCTAACCTGACCTCGTGGATTCTGCGGAACTACGGGGAATTTTTGCGAGAAGTCAATCTTTATGATGCTATCCGGGGTACCAGCCATGGGTTGCCCATTAATAAGCCGTTATTTATGGCCCTTCTGGAGATGTATAATCATCGGACAGGAACTTTCTTCACACCTGTAGGGGAGTTGGGGCTCACTCTTCATAAGATGTATGCTGTCTCTAAGCTCCCCTGGGGAGACGAGCCCTTCGAAGTGTATACTCCGACGAATTAGGAGTTCCAGGATTTAGATCGACAATTCCCAGGCTTCGTCACTGTGTATCAAGAACTGTTATGTCACCATAGTACCTGTCACCAAATGGCTATCAAGAAAAATGATAGCTCGGAAAGGGACACTCCCCATACCAACTCCTGGGTCTCCTATCTTTTTAAATTCAGTGCTGCTGGTCGAGTTACTTCCCGAGGTCGCCAAACTCCTAGGGAAGTAGAAGGCTTGGTGTCGACCGCTAGGAGGTCGAAGTCTAAGAGTGACAAGTTCGGGAGCCAAATTGACTCCTTCAGCTACTTTTATTGTGGTACTCGACGGTTGTCAGAGAAGGCACTCTTGGCGGACTTTTTAATGGTGTGGCTGCACAATTATGTGGTCTCAGGGGGGGCAGGTTCCATCGAGAGGATCGGCCGTCACTTTATTCTTTCCGTCGTGAAGCTGGCCTTTGGTGTCAGGCTGGCTCTTCTTCCCGTAATGGTATGCAGCATTCATCATGGTCTTCGTACCTTCTCATCCAAGGTCGTCGCACGTGACGTGGTGATGGACTTTGAACGTATAGAGCTGCCTTATCACTACCTGCTGGGGTGGCTGCTGTTGCATTATCGGTCTTTGATGAGGCCTGGGACGGGAGACGGCGTTACGGACGACGACGCTTTTTCTTTTCAGACACCGTCATCAGCCTTGGGAATATTGCACCATGCCAGCGTGTCGGAGGATGCTGGCGAGGGTGGACGGATATGATTTCTTTGTGTCCGTTCCCCGTTTTACCGACCAGGAAGTGAGAAATGTCCATGTTGATGGCGTTGGATCCCCTCATTTCTTACCTGAGAAGATGCGTTTCTGATTGCACAACATTCGCCCGACGCATTTAGTTTATCGCAACCGTAATACCGTGTACCTGGAGCCCTACTTGCCCAGTAGGTTTGCCCGTTAATTTGGGTACAGTCAACTTTTCCTCGGGCGTCCCAGTTCCAGCCTGGGATTTGAGGGTATCCTCCTTGATGGGATTAGGGCATGGAGCTATTATGACACTTGTCATACTCGAACTAGTTTCTCCGTCCCTGCAGCAAACGCGTTGGAGGAAATCTTGTATATGGCGGCCTTATACCATGTTACGGTAAACCAGCCTCCTATTGATTTTGACCCGAGGACTAGCTACATCGTGGGCACTCGTTTGGCGGAGAAGGCTACGGTGCCGAAGGCGAAGAAGAAAGGGGCGAATAGGGTTCCTGTGCCCGATTTCGAGTCCTTTGACACAGTTGAGGGAAGCAACGAGCGGGGTGACGAGGACTCCCTCTCTTCTGGTAGCGGAACGGCGGCGGATCAACCGCCCATCATGGCGGGTGAGATGATGACGGATCAACCGTCGGTCGTATTAGATGAGGTGGTAGATCAGTTGTCGCATGTACCAGAGGTGGTAAGAGTAGAACTACCGCCTGCCGTGCCTGGCCGCTCGCGTAAGAGATGCAGGCATTAGTCTACTGACAGGGGAGTAGCCTTTTCCGTAAAGAGAGCTGCGGTCAGACCTCATAGGCTACTTATCACGGAGAGGTGTGAAAATGCTGACGCTGCTCCGGAGGTACAACTATGCCGGAGCTATCTTCTTGTTGTGGCTTTCTTTTCTCTTGGAGATATGACCTAACCATTTTTTCTTTGTAGGCGTCTGACGAACCAGGCTCTCCTGAACCGTCTGCTGTCCCTGGAGTTGATCCGGTCCTTGCTGCTTTGATTAGTAACATGTGTGTCGCGGTCCTTTCTGCGGGGGCTCTCTCAGCGGCGGCTGGGAACTCCCAGGTTGCTGAGGCCTCGGCCCAGGGTGACAAAGGTTTCCTCGGGCCTGTCTTCGAGATCGCTAAACTTCAGCAAGGCGATGCCGATCTCGTTACATCCCCTCCCGAGGATGCAGGAGCGGAGGAGTCTATTATATTCGACTCGGAGGCCGCTGGTGGAGGGGTCGTGGTGGCCGTAGGCGAACCTCAGCCTCCATACTCTTTCGCTGGTAAGATAAGCCAAATATTGACTAGTGAGGGAGCTTATTTGCTCTATCAACATATCCTCCAGGTCAAATCGATTCATGGTTGTCTTGGCCCTACAGGTCCTGACCCTTTACTTCCCACAGCGGATGTTCTTGGGGAAGGCTCGGCCTACCGTGATCAGGGGGAAAGGAGCGTTTCCTCTCCTTCTCCGACTCATGTCGAGGAGCCTCCTGCCAGCTCCGGGCGGATGGAAGGGAAGCTTGTTCCGGGAGCAATTGTCTCTGTCTCATCCTCTGCTGCTCATACGGCTTCAGAGACTGACTTTTCGGCCCTGCCGAGCATTCAGGTTCTGCGGGCTGCTGAAGAGGAGTTGATTGCTGTTCAGGCGTCCTTCTGTACGGAGTTTGTTTCCCTAGTGGCAGGGGCGGCAGATTCTGTCGCGTCCTCTTCAGTGCTGCCATCTACACTCCCGTTGACGCCGACTTTTTCGGAAGCTCTGGACGAGGTGTCGCAGGATGTGGTCGACAGCTTCTACCGCCATTTAAAGAGGGGCGTAGATGCTGCCGTAGAGCGGGAGACCCCTTTCTCTCTGTCCCTGCAGTGTGCTCGGGGTCAGATTGAAACTTTGAAGACTCTTCCTGGCGGGGTGGGGTTGGCTGCGCTCCTGGAGCCCAAGTTGGCAGAGGCTGATCAGCTCATGACCCAATTGCTGGCAATACGGCAGGCTGGCTTGCCTGCTGCGATCGAATGGGAGCGAGGCCTCCTTATCGCTACTCTGGATAGGATAAAGCTTGCTCGAGATACTGCCGGGCCAGTTGTGAAGGGGGACCTTGACGAGCTTTCCGCTTCGTACGACAGGCTGAGTCGTCGAAGTCAAGCTTGTAGGGCTCGGGAAGAGTCTGCTTCTTATAGAATAGCTGACACGAAGGAGCGGATTCTCGCACTCCAGAGGGAGTTGGCCTTCTTAGAGTCAGAGCTGGGGGCTGCTCGTACGGAACAGGAGTCAATCGTTCGGGAGGCCGAGAGGGTGTCCCGATCTTCTATTAACCTGGAGTGGGCCTTCAAAAAATTCGAAGACAACTGGCAAGCTCACGCTCATCTGGAGGACGAGGCGACGCTGACCCAAGAGGCGGAGCGTCGAGCTAAACAGAGGTTTGAGCGGTCGGTTGCCTTGCTGACGGACCGTCTCAGGGCGTTATGTGCCCCGGAGCAGTGATCAGCTTTCTGTTTTTCTTTTGCTATTTTTTTTCGTCTTTTTGTTTTGACTTTGTAAGGGATGTGATCCTAAATAATGTAGCACTTTGAATTTTGAATGAATGAGCATATTTTAACTCATCTTCTCTTTCTTGTACTTGTAGTGTTTGTGGAATTGGACCTACTGGAGGATTATTTGTGGACCTGTTACCCCGGGAGTGCCTTGGTTTTAGGTACGAGTAACAAGTTTTGGAGAGGAATACCTAGAACAACTTCACGGTAAGACAGCTATAGAAGTTCTTGGTGTTCGAGAGAATGCCAGGGAGCAACTGGGCTCCCAGGCATGATGGGAAAGGGATGGGTGTGTACTGGAAACCCAGTACAGCATCTGTGGTCGACTGAGGACGTTTGTGGTCATCGGAAGACGTTTGTGGACCTATTATCTTTGGGCGTACTCAGGTCGTGGGTACAAATAATAAGTGGAGGGAGGACAATCATACTTACTCAGAGGTAGTGAAAACATGGCAAGTATGGGGATTTCTTTACCGTGAGATCTTCCTGCTCAGAGGTAGTGAGGATATGGCAGGAGTGGACTCAACGGAGGATATGTGTGGTCAACAGAGGACATTTGTGGGCCTATTATCCTTGGCATATCCTGGTTTAGGGTACAGGTAATAAGACGAGAGAGGACCGACTTACTTACTCAGAGGTAATGAGGACATGATAAGTACGGAGGTTTTACCGCGGAGTCTTCCTACTCAGAGTTAATGAGGACATGGCAGGAGCGAACTCAGTAGGGATATTTGTGGACCTATTATCCTTGGCGTACTCCGGTTGTGGGTACAGATAATAAGTTGAAAGAGGAATCATCATACTTACTCAGAGGTAATGAAGACATGGCAAGCATGAAGGTTTCTTCGACGGAGCCTTCCCATTCAGAGGTAATAAGGACATGGCAGGAGTGGACTCAATAAAGTAGGGTACATAGAACAACTCAGAGGTAATGAGGACATGGAAGTTCTATGTAAAGGGATGGTTTGTTTTTGGCGGAAGTGAAACGACTCAGAGGTAATGAGGACATGGCCGTTTTAGAAATTTGTGGATCGATTACCCTTTTTGTGCACTGGGAGTGCGGGTAGTGGATCATGAGGGAGGATCTCTTCCAGGAAGAAAGTTCAGAGGTATAATCATACGTGACTTACTATCTGAAAGAGTGATCGGAATGTGAGTTCAGAGGCACCAGCGGCTACATAACTCGGTAATTTAGAATATTGAGAAAGTGTGAGTTCAGCGGCACCAACGGGTACATGACTCGATAATCTGGAATGTTATGGATGTGAGTTCAGCGGTACCAGCGGGTACATGACTCGATGATCTGGAGAGAATGTCGTTTAGACATAATATTTCTTCAGGAACTTGCCGTTGACGGGCAACATGAGCAAGTCTCCGTTTTGTTTTGTGAGGCGGTAAGCACCGTTGGAGAATACTGCCTCAATGATAAATGGGCCTTCCCACTTTGGCTGGAATTTGCCGGCGGTCTTGTGAGTCATGACCATCGGCCTCCGGACTGCCAGAACGAGATTGTCCACTTGGAATGTTCTAATTTTGACCTTCTTGTTGAAGGCTCCAGAGATGCGTGCTTGGTATAGCTCAATTCATTGCTGAGCCAAGAGGCACTTTTCATCTAGTGCCTCCAATTCCTATAGCCGGCGATGGTGGTTTTCGTCTGTCGTCAATTGATGTATGAGGGCGACGCATAGTGAGGGGATCTGAGTCTCCAATGGGAGGACTGCCTCACTCCCGTACACCAGGGAGAATGGTGTATTCCCGGTGTCTGTTCGAACTGTGGTGCGATAAGCCCATAAGCATTCGCCGAGCTTCTCGTTCCAGTCGCGTTTGTTGGAGTAGACAAACTTCTTGAGGAGTTTGATGATTGTTTTGTTGAATGCCTCTGCCAACCCGTTCGCTGTCGGGTTGTACGCCGTCGAAGCGACATTCTGAATACGGTGCTTATCGCAAAACCGATAGAATACGTGGCTTGCAAACTGCGGACCATTATCATGGATGATCCTTCAGGGCAGTCCAAAGTGATAGATGACGTGATGCTTAAGGAAGCTGATCACGTTTGAAGTCTTGACTTCTGCGAGTGGGACAGCTTCCGCCCATTTGGAGAAGTAATCAGTGATCGCAAGTATGAAGCGATGTCCTCGGAAGGAAGGTGGGGTGATTGGACCAATGATATCCATTCCCCATGCTTCGAATGGCCAGAACGCTACTGTCAGATGTAGAAATTCGGATGGTTGGTGAATGAAGTTCGCGTGGACTTGGCAGGCTTTGCATTTTCTAGCATAATCTATCACATCTGCCACCATCGTGGGCCAATAGTAGCCCATTCGTCGAAGATGGTCTTGCAATTTAGGACCGGGCTGGTGGGCCCCGCAGATATCGTTATGAGCTTCTCATACGGCTTCTTTGGCTTCTGCGTTTGACAAGCACCGAAGCAACAACCCGTCATAGGATCGTCGATACAGCATTTTTGTCTCTATATCGTAGAAGAATCTGAAAGAATGTCGTCTGATGGAACATTGTTATAGCAGGGTTCCGTGAGAGAGTAGGCACGATTGATTACCAGCCCGGTAGGAGAAATCAACACCACTCCGACTCCCACAACGATGTTTCCCTTGGGTCCAGTTCTTGAAGCGCCGTCGAAGAACATCCACCATATGTTATCGTGAGTGGTTGTATTCGAGTCGACGACCTCATATGGGATCTCTTCATATATTCTGGATGACTCCGATCCTGGGTGGGCTGCCAAGAAGTCTGCCAAGGCTTGACCTTTGACAGCCTTCTGCGGGACGAAGATCATATGATAGGGGGACAGCAGTATTGTCCATGTAGCGAGACAAGAGCTGAGTGCCCCGGCTTTAGTTATGAGGACTCTGAGAGGGTTGACTCGTGAGATCACCGTAGGCCTTTAAAAAATGACAGTCACGCTGAGTTGATCAGGACAGAGTCAAAAGTCACGCTGAGTTGACCAAGACAGAGTCAAAAGTCACGCTCAGTTGATCCAGACAATATAAACAAATCACGCTGGGGAGACAGCTCATCATTTGTTAGAGAGTAATTATGACTAACAGCACAACAGTCGAAGAATGTCTCTTCGTATGCCACGTATGCACAGACTTCGAGAGATCATCGCCGTCTATTGCGTGATTTTCGAAATCTTCTTCAGCAAGACTCAGCCTTCGTCGAGTTGGCGTACCAAAAGGGTTTCTTGTCATTTAATGCGACTGACAAAGCAATCACTGTCAGAGATTTTATGTCAGTCGAGACACGCCGAATCAAGACAGCTGGCAGTTCTATCTCAAGTCTGCGTGTATTTGTGATCTTCATCTCAAGTTTGCGTGGATTCTGAAGTTTTCTTCCTCAAGTTTGCGTAGATTTTGAAGTTCTCTGCCTCGATGTCTGCGTGGATCCTGAAGCTTCCTGCCCCAAGTTTGCGTAGATTTTGAAGCTTTCTACACCGAGTTCGCGTGGATTTCGTCTTCAACAAGTCTGCGTGGATTTCATAAAATTGGAGTACGTGGCAGCCATGCCACTGATCTATCGCCTGTGTGTCCTGTAAGTTGCACACGACTCATGCATGATTGCCATGTGTCCAACAGTTACAGGCCACGTCCAGTAACTGCTCACAGCCTTGTGTATGTTAAATCCTGCGTGATTTTTAACTAGGCATAGGCTGTGAAGACAGTTATCTTTTCAGTTATTATTCTTGACTCTATAAATAGAGTTCTTTTCCTCATTCATTGTACAGATATATTGATATCTACTGTCAAAATTTTGAGAGCTTTTCTTCTTCGCATAGTCCAAGGGATAAAGCGATCGTCTTCTAGATCGGATTCCTACAGTTGTAATTTTCCCAAAAACACAACAAATAAAGAGAATTTCTTTATGGAAAATAATCACATGGAGCGAGGAGTGGATGGTTCGCTAGAAGTGTCAGATCTTGTATCGGGGTGACTACCTTTCTTGGGAAGGCGTATTGTCAGTGGCCTATCGAAGGGATTGAGCTTCTCCATTTGGGGTTGACCGACTCTCGACAGTTTGATTGTTAGTGGCCCCATTATGGGTCTCGGCACTTGGCCAGACCTTGGCAGCCGGATTATCATCTGTTCTTCCTGCGCCGAGAGGCTGATCGCGTCCCTCCGTAGAGTGGCAGTAAGGGGTGTGGACCTGCCCGGTTTGCGAGCTTAGAGGTGGATCGTCAGAGGCTCTTCTGATCCTGTGGCTGTCTCGGTACTAGCTTGTACATTTCCTTCATCAAGGTGCCTCTTCGACTTTTCGTATAGGCAGGAGTTTGAGTAGTAAGATTCGAGTCCTTTGAAGGGATCGATATCAGCAAATTCCGTCTTCACGAAGCCTTGTTTGTCGACATATTTGAAGCACTGATGCAGCGTGGAAGGCACGATCATATAATCGTGTATCCATGGGTGCCCCAAGAGGATGTTGTAAGAAGTGTCTGCATCTATGACTTAGCAGGTGACTTCGGATTGGAGGTCGCCAATTTGACACTTCAGACGAATCTTCCCAATAGGGTAGCTCCTGCCCGAATTGAAACTGCTGATGGTGGTACTTGTAGGTGTCAGCGATGCATTGGGATGCGGAGATGATGTAGCAGACCCTTTGGGATAATGCTTATAGAAGAGCCAGGATCTATGTGCATCCGATCCACCTTCACGTCGTCGATGTATCCCGTGTAGTATAGCGGGCGATCGTGTAGGTTTGTTTTGATGAGCATGTCCTGTGGAGTGAAGACGATGTTGGGCATTGCTCCCGTACAGGCACTGTCTTGGAGATCCACGGGTGAGTCCTCCCCGGTGAGGTTGGATTGAGCCAGATAGACATCGGCATTTTGGAGTGCTTCGCTTAATGCAATACGAACGTCCTTAGAGAGCCTTAGAAGTTCGTACAGTGACAACTTGGCCGGTGTGTTAGCCAATTGCGCTAAGATGTCAAAGTTGTAGGGCCTCTCTAGCCCTTGGGCTGCCTCTTTTCGGAGGGATTTGTCGAAGCGAGTCTCCCTCGACCTAGGCTTGTCGGTCGTCGAAGGTTGAGCCGTCCCGGAGCATCAGTTGTAGTGGGTTGATGATTTTTAGCTGGATTGTCAACCACAGGTTGGGATTGCGCTCCAGATCGCGTGACGATGGCTGTAGCTTCCTCGATGTCTGTCGAGATTGTGTGGCAGGTCCTGACTTTTCTATTTTTCTTCTTGTCGGTGGAAGATGGTGTGGGCCGAGTCACTTCTGACACCAAGTCTGGATGGATCCACATGACCTCCCCTTGTGATGTGGTGAGGGGTACTAGACTGGCAGCCTGATCTCGGGAAGGTAAAAGATTGGTAATCTCCATTATAGCCAGAGGGATGGGGACCACCCCGTCTTGAGTCTCCCTCGGAGGGAAGCTGCCAAATTGTACGGACACCATATTGGCCGCCACAGTTACCTCTTCGAAATCGATGGCCAGAGCATTCCAATCGATGAGGTTTTGGATGTACCGTTTCAGCTGGTAGCAATCGTGTGTAGCATGATGGACATAGCGATGATAATGGCAGTACTTTGGATTCTCCATCTCTGCCGGCCACGGTTCCCGTCTTGGTGGAGGAAGTTGAATTCTGTCCCCTTGTATGAGCATGTCCAAGATGGGCTTGACGTGACCGTCTTCGAAGGAGTAAGTGATTTGCGGCCAATGTTTGTCTGCTAGCTTTGGCTCAGGTTTTTGTGCTGTATCGGCCACCATAGCCTGCTTTCCTTTGCTATCCCGATTGTTGGAGGGGCTACCCCCATTATCGTTGTTGGGACGCTTGCCCTTGTTTTCTCCTTCCGAGATGTGCAATCCCAGTTGGCGAGCCTTCTTCAATCGTTCTTCGGCGCTTGTGGCGCTGATGATGAACGTCTTCCAATCCTTGAATTGACTTTCGTCCATCCAGGGACTGATCGTTAGAAGCAGTCTCTTTTGGCAAATTTCAATTAAGGAGGAATCCGGATTTCCGGAGGACAGCTTCATGGCGGTTTGGCGGAACCGCTCAATGTAGTTCCTTGTAAGCTCCTTCTCCCCTTGGACGACGTCCATGAGGGTGGACATGGTGACGTCCTACCCTACTTCGTAGAATCTCTCCAAGAACAGGCGCTTGAAGCCGGCGAAGGAGTGGATGTAGTTGTCCGGCAGATTGCGATACCAGTCGAAAGCGACTCCTTCCAATGCCCCGACGAATAATCGGGAGAGAATAGCATCGTCGTGGGGCAGATGGTCCGTTGTGACCTCGAAGTAAGTGATGTACCGACTCGCTGAGGTTTTGCCATCATAGGGATTGATGTTGAACGGCTTATATCTTGGTGGAAAGGGAACATCCCTCCATGCAGCCAGGTATGGTTGCCGTATTCTGAGGTCTTGAGAGTTTTTTCGGGCGTAAAACAGGGCTCGGAGCTCCTGGACCACTCTTCTTGCTTCCCTGGCATCATCTGCAGCGGTGGGAGCCGTTATTTCGGGAGGATTGTTGCACGGGTTCGGTACCGCTGAGTTCGAGTCCGCATTGACCGTGGGACCCGTGCTTGTTTGGCCAGGGGTTCCTCCTTGCATAGTTGGAAGAGCCGCCTTAATTTTATCTACAGACTTGACCAAGGCCTTAGTATGGCCTCTAGAGTATCGATGCGCTGGCAATCACTGGAACCACTTTGATTGCTGTCCGTCATGAACACCGTCCTTATATGATGAGAAACGGAAGGGACGGTGGAGGACATATCCTCCGAGTCATACCCATGTACCGAGAAGTCATCGGGATATGTGGGAATATTCTCTTCTGGTTCGGACTCGGAGGGATTAGTACCCCCGGCTTCAGAGCTTGCTTCATCTTGAGAGTCGTGGACGTCCTCGGGGATGCCAGCCTCGGCTGTATCTGATGGGAGAGTTGTCTCCCCTAGCTCGTCTTCTTGGAATATCGGATTATTGTGGAGGCTCAGAGGGGTGCTACCCCCAGCCACAGCAACCCTCTGCGTTACGGACGACGGGCCTCCCACTGTAGCAGATTTCGTCCTAGAGCGAGTACCTTGGAAAACTCCGGTGGTGGGCACCCACTTAGACGACAGTCTTTTAGTTGCAGTGGTTGAGGTCTTCGTGCTAGAAACATTTGTCTTCTTCCCCCTTCTATCAGTGGGGACTTTTCGAGCAGAGTTGCAGGAGACGACGGGTAGTGCCTCATCTTCTGAAGATGGCTGTTGCAGTCTTTAAAAGATAGACTGTCGGTCCTCTCGTATTGTTGTGTCATTGCAGCAGCTGTTGACGATGATTTGGGTGCAGTGACATCCGTGGGAGGACTCTTTGCATCCCGATGCATCTTTTTTTTCCTTGTATTTGTGAAGGATGGCCTCACGCAAGTCAGACGGGTTTGGATCGACCCTGTTTGCTCCCGGGATTTTGGGAGACTTTTGTGAACCTCTCTGTCCGTCTGTCGTCGGGGGCTGGACTCGAGTGGTTCTGTACAACTTCCCATCCGAGGCCCGCGTAATAATTAGCGGGACGCCCTGATAGTCAGAGATTGGGATAGCTGACTGGGCTTGGTGGGCCCGCGCTGCCCTAGACTTCTTCCTTTTAGCACTCGCGGGTGCGTAATAGGAAGAGTCCAAGTTGAATATCATAGAGTCTGGCTTATCATCCAGAGAATCATCAGGGTCAGGACCGCATGAGAGACGGTCGAAGACTGATTGAGAGAAGTGTGGAACAGCCGCTATGCGGCTAGGATTGGGAACTGTGTAGGCTGTCTTCATGCGGCTGTCTTTAGCTGTCGGATGAGTTGCTTTGGTGCGATTAGTAGGAGTCGCGATCGTGCAGGCTGGCCGTATGCGGTTGGCAATTGTGGCCGCGTGGGTTTTCTGCAAGCGATTGACTTCAGTAACCGTATAAGTTTCATCCATGTGGTTGGCAACTGTAGCCGCATAAGCTATGCGGCTGACAGATATGACCGCATGAGTTTTCTTCATACGGCTAGAGGATGTGGCCGCATGAGCCTTTTCCATGCGGCTAGCACCCTTATAAGGCTCGGATCGCGTAGAGTTCCTCTTTGCCCCTGCAAGTCCAACATTATAGTATTTTCTTCTGCCGGACTTGGGGACAGCAGAGTTGTCTACGGTCAGAAGTAGGGCCGCAGGAGAGTCTTGCTCGCCGTCTTGAACAACAGAGGGTATCTCTGCAAGAGCTTCAGTAGGAACGAAGGATCGGGGTCTCCACTCCTTGCGGGCCTTCTTCGTGCGGGATCGCTTCTGGACCGGACCAGCGCTCTTGTCGGAGAGCAATTCTTCGAACGCCTGTTGGTCGAACCGGACGACCATCTTCTGTTGCGTGGAGCCATGCTTGGCTGCATCCGATTGCGTCACCAACTCCTCAGCCGTGGAGAAGTTTGTCCCCAGCAGAGTCGCCATCGTGTTTGCCATGAAATATAAAAGAACAGAACAGTTTTATCGGAGGACCGGACTTTTACTTCACGTTACAAACTCGCTTGTACAAAAAAAGCCTAGGGACGAAAACCTAGGTACAACAGTCTAAGTACAATTGTTTATTTTTTATTCTGGGGGATAACGATAGAGGCTCGGGAAGGCGACGGTAGCCCTGCCTTACTCCTTGGACGATCGGTATGCAGCCTTGGCTCCTGTGACGAGATGGTTGGCGTTGATGAAGAAATTCTCTTTTTGCTCTCCCTGTATTACTCTTCTAGCTTCTCTCTCTCTGGATTGATCTCTCAGTATTTTCTCTCTGTTTATCGGGGGAGCCTCTCTGTCTCTTTTTGTAAGGGAATGGCACTTTGCTTATTTATAGGGGTGGAGGCATCATTAGGGTTTGGATGATTGCCCATTCTCAAAGTGGCGGCGGCCTGATATTTAATCAATCTGGACCATTAGTCTTAAGTGTGAAGGATCTGGGCCATAAATGTGGATAGTATTGAATCCTGTGAGTGATTAATGTTGATTGCTTTAAATCTTCATGATTGGTTGTGTCAAGCTTGGATCTCTCACCACGTGTCCCATTGGCTTAATCATGAATGATATGACATGATCTCATTAATTATGAGGATAGCGTTAAATATGGTTATTAGGATCTGGTAAATCTCTGATTGATTTAATACCACTCGTCCCATAATCACCCTGCTACCAGCTGTCAAGTCATGGAGGCAATTAAATCTCTGCCATGTGTCTTAATGGTGGGCCCTACCAGAGCCACATGATATCCATGAACCGCATGAGACAGCGTCTCAGTGAGCCACATAGGTATAGTACTTGCGAGCCGTATGGAATAGTTTCTTGGTGAACCGCAGGAAGATGATTCCTGCCAGCCGCATGAAGCTGTTCTTCAATTGAGCCGCATAGGAGTAGCCACGTGGCAATCTCGGATCGTGTCAGAGATTTTCTTCTGTTCCCGAAGAGTCTGTCATTATTACAGGACCATCATGGCACTTTATGTCAAAGCCGTCAGCTGTCAAATCATGGCAGAGCATTAAATAAGGCTATTACTTAATGGCCAGCTGTGTGAAGGGATCCCACGGGGACACGTGGTGTTGATCGAGCCGCATATTTCTGTTGGTCGTTAGTGAGCCGCATGCACTTCCGAGCCGCATGAGGCTGGGAGACTCTTTGAACCGCATGGGACTGCCCCTATGGAGCCGCATGGATTCTCCTGCCCCGAGCTGCATGAAACTGAGAGTCTCTCTGAACCGCATGAGACTGCCCCTGTTATGAGCCGCATGGGGTTCTCCTGCTCCGAGCCGCATAGACCATCATTCTGATATTTTCCATGCTTCTACAGTATATTAGGACGATGCATTGCTACCTGTGTATTGAGCCCAAGCATATATTTATAACTCCAAACAAACACATCTATATATTCTTTGATAAGCTCAAGGAGAGAATGTTTGTGTTTATCAGATAAACTTTGCTGATGGATATTAGTTTAGGCGATTCTCAATCACCTACATTAACTTGAACGACTTCATCTTCAGTAGAAAGTTCCCGTTGTTCAAACCTCATTTACCATTGGGTGTCAAGCTATTGAGCCCAAGGTTCAACTTTAAAATGTTCCACAGAAAGAACATCATCCTCTGTTTGATCACAAGATATCATATAAGCTGAGATGACATCTTTAAATACTCCTTTGACACTATGATCTGAATCTCATAGTAAACAATTGGAAAATTGATAACATGTATCGCTATCTTCTTCGTCTGAGATTTCTGGTGTAGTTGTGGGAGTTACAAATCCCAGTCTAGATCGAGTACGATAGTAGTAGTCTTGCGGTTTTCCTTTTTGAGTTGGAATACGCAACGGCAGGCGGCAACCATTACCAAGTTGAGGCCTTGTGGGCTATTTAAGTCATAGCCTATTCTTTGAATGATATTCTTCGTTTGAGGAGTATACCGATATAATTGTATTATACCGAAATCTCATTCAGGATCGTCGACCAAAGCTTCTTTATGAACCCCGGCTTGGCCAAATATAATCGGTGGTTCACCAATTGACCAAGCCGGCACCACAAAATAAGAATCTTCATATGACAAATATGGAGTACTATTTTTAGAAGGAATAGATACAGGAACTGATGGTTTTGTGTCTGTATTAAGTGAACACAAAGAGTCGACAGTTCTTAGTCCTGTCGTAGGAACACCAAAGTAATCAAAAACAGAACCCCTTTTATTAGGTATGTACATGATTTCTTCTTCCGGGAAAACATCCTCAGGAAGTTTGATACATGGAAGTTTATTTACGATACTTGCTTCTACATCGATGGAAGCATGAGTCAGATCGACCACAAAGGGCTCATTCAGTTGAACTGGATGCTTGCTTCGAGAAAGATCAATTACAAATGGTTCCTTTTTCTTGGTCCTCAGGTCGATCACCAGTGGTTCCTCTTTCTTTGTCCTCAGATCAATTACTAGAGGTTCCTTTGTCTTGATGTTATTGTTGTTCTTTCGTATGTCAACAACAAAAGGTGTACTGCCTCCAAACTACATCTCCTGTGAAGCTCTAGCAGGCGCTTTCTATACATGATCCTTCAAATATATTGCCAAGGGCTTTTCAATCAGCTCCTTTCACACAGGGCCTTTCAAGTATATGGCTAGAGGTTCTTCTACCATTTTGATAGCTAGATGCTTCTTCTACTTCGTCCCCAGCCTCTGCTTCTTTGTCCACAACCAGATGCGATGGCTCATCATCAGAGGGTCTCTGATCTAGAGGTTTTTATAGCCTTGCATCAGAGAAGTAGATCTCGACCCCCTTGAAAGGATCGACGTCTACGAATTCTGTACACACTACTCTTTCTTTGTTCACATATTTGAAGCACAGATGAAGAGTAGATTGTACAACAAGGTTGTCATGTATCTACGGTCGTCCTAACAAAATATTGTAAGAGACATTGGCGTCAATCACATAACATGTGACTTCAATTTGGAGATTTCCAATAAGACACTTGAGACATATTTTCTCCAGAGGATGACTTTGTCTAGCATTGGACCCAGTAATGGTAGTGGAAGTAGGTAACAACTTGTAAACCTAAAGCAAACTTCGGGAAATCACACTAACGGATGAGCTTGGATCAATTTGAATGCGATCCACCTTACAAATCCCGACATACCTCATATAGTATAAGGGTCTATCATGGCTGTTGTTCTTCAAAAAACAAGTCTCCATGAGTAAAGGTGTTATTAGGAATCTTCTCTGATACACTATGACAATGAGGGCAAGTCACAGGGTCATCATCAGGTTCTGCTATCTGAGACAAATATGAGTCTACATGCTGCAATGCCATACTTAGTACCTCACATGTATCCTTGGAGAGACAAAGTAACTCGAATATGGATAGTCGAGCTGGGTATTGGAAAGCTGTGCCAATATATCAAAATTGGATGACTTGTCAAGTCCGAGGAGAGTGTCTTTTTCAAGGACTTGTCAAACCTCACCTCTTTCTATTTTCCTTTTTTCTCCTAAGGTCTGCTTTGATGGTCCTAATTCTGATGAAGCCAGAATAACATGTGGACTAGGAGCAGGAGCTATCGTCTTGATTGGAGGCACGTTAGTATGCCTTTTCAGATTTGGTTTTCTCGACTAGAGCTTCGTTGATCATATTACTTGATTTACTCTTTTTCTTCTTGCTCTGTATCGTGGAAGTAGACAAGGTAGATTTTGGATCCATATCTTCAAGAAGACCGGGATGGATCCACGTGACTTCACTACGCTGAGTATTAAGTGGTACAAGTTCGATTGTATAATCATGTACTGTAGGAAGATTGACGACTTGTAATATCGCTTTTGGGTATCGGTGTAACACCATCTTGTACTTCAATTGCAGGGAAATCTCTAAAGTGGAGAGAAACCTGATTTGCAGAAACTTGTTTCTCATCTGTATACAGTATTATGGCCTTTGAATTCAATAATTGCCGAATATGATTCTTCAATATGTAGCAATCCTTCATAGGGTAATGCACATAATGATGATAAAAGCAATACTTCGGATCATTGGTTCGCCCTACCTCCTCTGGCCTTGGAGGGGGGGTAGTTGTAGCTTATTTTCCTTTATAAGTACCTGGAAAATGTCCAATGTGAGGGCGTCATTCAAGGTATAATGTGGCTTAGGCCTTAGAGCAGCTAGAGTGTAAACCCCCTAAATTTTTACTATGATTTTAAAATTTATTTCTTTTGATATGGATTTATTTTTGTATCGTACGTCGAGTGCGAATGCGTAAAATACATAAATTTGAAATATTTATTTATTCATATACAAAATATTTGATTATAGTTTATATATATAAAAACCGATATTTTGTTATTGGTATGAGCAAGTATTTTCTATCAAAACGGCATACCACGATAATTACCAAAACCTTTATTTTTACTTTTGAAAGACTATTTTATTTAGTAGTAATTTAGAAAAACCATGAATTATGTAAATATTTTGTTTGCATACAAGGTACATGAAATTTATTCATGTATATATATTGTTGATTTTCGAAATTAATTTATTATTGTTTTATATTATTTATAAAAAGGCATTTTTAAAATAGTTTGATTTAATGTTTGATTATTATGGCAATTTAAATTTGAGTTATCTTATCTTTATTTAAAATAGTTCTAAATTAAAGTTGTGGTTTAAATTGGATTTGGATTTGGTTGAATTGGCTTTAAATCTATTTAACTAAATGATGAATTATCTATTGGGGATTTAAATAAATCCTAGTCCTATCCAAATGGGAATTCCCACATCCTATAAATAGGCAGGTACTCCTCCATAATTTCTACCACCCACGTGCATCGTTTCTGTGCCTCCCATCCACTATGTTTTCTCCTCCATTACAGTTACAAATTTTTATTCTGTCCGACAACCCCGGACTCGATGCCTTCTCGTGTCTTGCAGGACACGCAATCACCATGACCCGACCTAGACCCTAATATGAATCGTCACCACCATTCCAAGCCAGACCACCACCGTACACACCACCACCAAAATCGGCAGAATACCATAAACCACCAACACCACAAAATCGTGTCCCCGTGTCTGTGTCCTTGTTCATCATCATCAGCCTCATATCAGTCGTGTGTCCGGCATCGGATCATAAATCAAATCAACCAAATAAAATCGACAGCCACCCCTTACCTCCGGATCCGCCTCCTCCACGCGAAGTTGCCACTCGCTGCCTGACCTCAGGAACCACAGATGGCCGCTCCCGCCGCTGTCCGTCCAGCGAATGCAGCCCGTCGCCGAGAGCCCCGACTCCTCTAGATCTGGAAGCTCACTACTTCTGCCTCCGCGCTGATCCACGAGCGCCGAGCGGTCGTACCCGATGCATCGAGCTTCTATTTGCCCGGGCCACCCTCTCCGGAGCAGTGCGCCACTCCGACTGGCCGGCTCTCTCCTCTGCGACTGCCGATCCGCCGTCGTTCTCCGCCTACCCCAGCCGCTGATCGCGCCGCCCCTTCTCCTCTCCGACTTCACCAGCCCCGCGATCGCCCCGATCCGGACGCCGCCGTCCACACTAGGCCGTGCGCGCCGCCCGCACGCAGCCAACCACCGTCGCGTCGAGTCTTCCGCCGCCGATCCCCAGAGCAGCGCGTCCCCCGGACTCTGCCGCCGTCTTCTCCACGCCACCGAACTCCGGCGCCTCCGCGCCCTATCCGCCGGCCACCCGGCCGGAACCGCCTATGTAAGCCTCTCACTCCTCTCTTCCTCCCTCCCTCTCTCGATTTCTCTGTCTCTCTCACTCTTCCTCACTGTGATAATTTTGGGGCGGGGAGCTGTTTGCTTTTGTAGGAATAATTATTATTATTATTGTTATTATTATTATTATTATTATTAGTATCATTAATATTATTAGTATTATTAAAGGGGGAAGAGTACTGTATATATTTATTATTATCTTATATTATTATTATTATTTATTATTATCATTATTGTTATTATCATAAGTTAATTATTGTTATTACTATTATTATTTTTATTATTATTTGTTTAAATAAAAAGTATTATTATTTAACTTTTAGTGCTAAAATAATTACTAGACTTTCAACCTAATTAGTTACATATATCTTGACTAATAAAATGTAATTTCCAAATTAGTATACATAAAATATTTTCAAGTAACTTGGTAAAAATTATTTTTAAGTACTGATAAAATTTCCAAGTATTATAAATAAATAATTTAAAACAAAATACTGTTGGCCCATTGGTCATATGGTCAACCTGATTTTAATAATTGATCAAACTCTGTCTGGATATACGAAGCTAGTCGGGACATCTCGGATTCTTGGACATGATCAAGATTGGCTATTCACTCCATTCAAGACCGAAGATCTGTTTGCCTACTCGAGTCTGTAATTCCTTATGCAATGTATTTTTCATTTTATTTGAGTCTAGGAATATATTGTACACCGAGTCGTACTGGCAAATAGGCTACCCTCAAATGAGTTCAAAATGTTTTTAAAATGACCTCTCAAAAAGGTTTACAAAAAGGTTTTCAAAAAGGTTTTAAAAATCACCAAAAGCTTTTTCAAAAACCCTAACTAAACCCTGACTTAACCCTGACAGAACTCGGACCGAGTTCGGCCAGAGTTCGGCCAGAGTTCGGTTGGTGGCCGTTGTGATTTTGAATCTTTGGAACTTGGTCCTCCTGCAGTTGCAGATTTGACCGAGATTTGCTCAAAGAGTTCTGCCCGTATTCTGCCCGAATTCTGACAGAAGTCTGCCTTTGGAACTCCTATAAATAGAGAAGGATTTCGATCATTTCAATTCACTCATTCACTTTCAATCTTCTCTCTATCTAAAGCTTTCAGTCTTCCAAAGAGTTTTCTAGAGCTTTCAATTTCAGATCCCAAGCCAGTTACAATCCTCTAGTCAATTTGCCAGTACGGTACGGTCTAGAAGTTTCTGAGAGATTGTAATCAGAAGGCTTGATTGAAGAATACCTCTTCACATTTGAAGTTGGACGAGTTCTTCGTATCAAAGCTCGCGTTGTAGAAGTTGCAAGAGCTTCGTAAGAAAACTTGCAGTTTTTCCAATAGTGGATTCAACTGGTAGCAAGAGTTCTACCGACTGGATTAGTCCTCAACAGAGGGCTACCAGTATACATCGTTGTCTTTGCGTTTGCTCTCTTAACTTTGCCTTTACATTATTTCAGTTGTGATTAATATTCTGTGATTGTGCTGCTAACATTTTTAATTAGCATTTTTTCGCTGCCAACTCTATTCACCCCCCCTCTAGAGTATTACGCTTTACTATTTCGTTTCTACAATTGGTATCAGAGCGGGTGTTATAGGTAAAGCAAAGGTAACAGTGTAATTATTTATTCATTTTAATTAACTGTTATATAGATCACAGCACAACACATGGCAACTGTGAAATTCACAAGTGAAGGCCAGGCCACAAACAGACCTCCACTGTTTGATGGTACAAATTATACATATTGGAAAACACGGATGAGTTTCTTCTTGAAATCTCTTGACTTTGATTTATGGTCCATTGTTCTTGATGGCTATCAGAAGCCACCTCGTATAAATGTTGATGGAGTTTTAGTTGAAAAACCCCATAGCAGATATACAGAGGAAGAAAAGAAAAGGGCCAGTCTTGACGCACGTGCCATTAATGCTATTTTTTGTGCTTTAGACAGAACTGAATTTAACAGGGTGTCTATCTGCACAACGGCTAATGAAGTATGGAAGCTACTCGAAGTCACACATGAAGGCACGACTCAAGTCAAAGAATCTAAAGTCAGCAGACTTACTCAAGAGTACGAGGCGTTCAAAATGAAGCCCAACGAAACAGTTACACAAATGTTCGAGAGGTTCTTGGATATTGTAAATCCTTTGTTTTCCCTAGGCAAAGATTACAGTAACCATGAAAAGATTCGCAAACTCCTGCGAGCTCTCACCAAGAACTGGATTCCAAAGGCTACTGCAATCATTGAAGGGAACGACCTCACAACTATGTCCCTCAAAGTACTCATGGGTAAGCTACTCACTCATGAACTGGAGCTATAAGATTTTGAAGAGCCTGCACCAAAGGAGAAGACTATCGCCCTCAAGGCTCAGCACAGAAAAGCTGCTGAAGATGACTCAGACAGCAGTGGATCTAACGCTGAAGATCAAGCACTCCTAGCAAGAAAGTTCAAAAGATTCATGAGACATGAGAAGAGAGTCAAAGAAAACAACAGCAACAACTGGTACCAAGAAGATGCTATCTGCTATGGTTGCAAGAAGAAGGAACACATGAAGAAGGATTGTCCCACAAATTCATCATCAAGCAAGAAGAGCAACAGGTATGAAAAAGGGAACCTGAAGAGATCAACATCACAGAAGTATGCCAACACCAGCATATGGCATGAAAGTGAAGCCAGCGACTCAGAAGACGAACAATCAGAAGATGCTGCAAATGTATGCTTTATGGCATCCGATCAGGTACCTACTGAACCTGTAGTTGATACTTATGATGACTTCACCTTTGAGCAATTAGGAGATGCCCTCAGTGACCTGATGACTGATTACAGGAAACTGTATAGTAAGTATCAGACCTCTAAAAAGGTACTCAAAGAGTACAAAGGTGAAATAGGTAGACTTACCGACCTACTAGCTGAGGTTAGAAATAATGTTAGTGAGTCTGGTGAGCTTTCTTCAATAAAGCTCTTATTACACGAGACTACCAAGTCATCTGAAGAGAAAGACAAAGTTATTGACCAACTGAAAGAAGAACTTTCCATAGAGAAGAAAAGTCTTCGATGTGCACAAATCAGAATGGAATCACTCACTTCTGATTATACTAAGTTGTATGACACTTCCAAAAGATTGGAAATTAGGTTAGAAAAATAGCCTGAGCCTGCTGCTTCCTTCCCTAACACGTGTCACTTACCGAGAAATCGGAACATTCCCAAGCAAAACACTGTCAGACCTAACCCTATCAAACCTTTACCCCAAAAGGTTAAGCCCAAACAAGATTATAGGTATGCTTTCTTCTATACTAGAAAACCCAAACCTACCAACCATGCACACCACTCAGCTTTCAACACTCGACATGCACAATGTCATTATTGTGGCCTCATTGGTCATATATCATCTACATGTAGAATGAGAAAGCTTGTTGATTTAAATGTTTATGCTTGGATACCTAAAGCTAACAATTCAGGACCCTACAAGAAATGGGTACCAAAGGTTTTATCTGTAAACTGTTTTGTAGGTGGAACACCCTTCACATGCTAGAAGCAAATGGATCCTCGATAGCGGTTGCTCACGACATATGACCGGTGATGCTACCCTATTTGCAACACTGTCGAAGAAAAAGAAGGAAGGCTATGTCTCCTTCGGTAATAACTTGAAAGGGTATATTATTGGTATCGGTGATGTTGGTAAGTCTCCCTATCCTGTGATTAAGGATGTCTGTCTGGTTACCGAGTTGAAACATAACCTACTCAGCATAAGTCATCTAGCTGATCATGGTTATGGCATCAACTTTGGCAAAGACAAATGTACTATAGTTGATAGCTCAACTGGTAGTACTATCTTTAAAGGTATTAGGGAAGACAATATATATGTTTTCTATTTGTTAGAAGAAACTAACATTTCAGGTAGATGCTTAATGGCCAAAAGTGATGAGAGTCATCTGTGGCATATGAGACTCGGTCACGCTAATATGGATACAATATCATGATTATCCACAAAGAAGCTAGTACACGGTTTACCAGACATTACATTCAAGAAGGATTCGGTATGCAGCCAATGTGAAAGGAACAAAGCTACCAGATTCTCATTTAAGTCAGTAAACGCAGTATGTACTACTAGACCTCTACAATTGCTTCATATGGACTTATTTGGTCCTAGCAGAGTTGCTAGCCTCGGAGGTAAACTTTATGCTTTTGTAATTGTAGATGATTTCTCTAGATACACGTGGGTATACTTCTTGACACGCAAGAATGATGCATTATCCGAATTTGTCGCCTTTTGCAAGAAAGTTCAGAATGAAAAAGGTTACATGATCACTCGCATTAGAAGCGATCATGGTGGCGAATTCGAGAATGTTGATTTTGAGCAATTTTGTGACACACACGATTTTATACACGAGTTCTCCTGCCCTAGGACTCCACAACAAAATAGAGTTATGGAACGTAAGAACAGAACTCTAACCGAAATGGCCAGAGTGATGTTAAACCAGTTTAGTCTACCCAAATATTTCTGGGCTGAAGCTGTCAATACAACTTGCTTTGTTCTCAATAGAGTTCTAATTCGACCCAAATCGAAGAAGACTCCATTTGAGTTATGGTTTGATAGAATTCCTTCAGTTTTATACTTTAGAATTTTTGTTTGTAAATGTTTTATTCTTAATACAAAAGACAATTTGGGAAAATTTGATGAAAAGGCCGATGAAATTATATTTTTAGGTTATGCGGCCAAGAGCAAAGGATACAGAGTATTCAACAAACGTACCATGATCATCGAAGAGTCAATCAATGTCACTTTTGATGAATTGAATTAAATGACAATTGATGACAATGACGAAGATACATTTGTACCAAGCTCAACTCCAGCTGATTCTCAACCAAGCTCTGCACTAGCTGAACCTCCTAGAGAAGATCCAGGAACCAGCTACCTTCAAAATCAAGTGAAAAGGTTGAAATTTACAGCTAATCATCCAAAGGATTTGGTAATTGGTGATATTACCAAGTGAGTAAGTACTCGTACATCCTGTAGAGATATTGTTTCCAGTGTTGCATTTATTTCACAGCTAGAACCCAAAACTATTGATGAAGCATGTAGTGATAGTTTTTGGATAGATGCTATGCAAGAGGAATTAAACCAATTTGAACGGAATCAAGTTTGGGAACTTGTTCCCAGGCCTATTGATCATCCGGTCATTAGCACCCGTTGGGTATTCCGAAACAAACTGAATGAGAATGGTTTAGTGACTCGTAATAAGGCTCGACTCGTAGCTCAAGGATACAATCAAGAAGAAGGTATCGACTACGCTGAGACTTATGCCCCAGTTGTGAGATTAGAATCCATTCGCATGTTATGTGCATTTACATGTTTTCATGATTTCAAACTTTTTCAAATGGATGTGAAGAGTGCTTTTTTAAATGGCTTTATAAAAGAAGAAGGTTTTGTAGCTCAACCTCCAGGTTTCACGAATTTCAAAAACCCAGATCATGTTTTCAAGTTGAAAAAAGCCTTATACGGTTTAAAACAAGCACCTCGTGCTTGGTATGATCGTTTAAGTTCTTTTCTACTTGACAACGGTTTTTCAAAAGGCAAGGTTGACACTACACTGTTTATTAAATCTTTTAATGGCAAGCTGCTTTTAATTCAAATCTATGTTGATGATATTATATTTGGATCCACTGATGAATCTCTGTGTCAAGAATTTTCTAAGTGTATGCAGAATGAGTTTGAGATGAGCATGATGGGAGAGCTGAAATTCTTTCTCGGATTGCAAATCAAACAAACTGATAATGGGACATTCATAAATCAAGCCAAGTACACAAAAGACTTGCTAAAGAAGTTCGATCTGGACAATGTCAAACCTATTGGTACTCCAATGGCAACTTTAACAAAGCTTGATTCAGATGAACAAGGCAAGCCAGTCGACACACGTAAGTATCGAGGTATGATTGGTTGTTTACTTTATTTAACTGCTAGTCGTCCAGATATAATGTTTAGTATTTGTCTATGTGCACGTTTTCAAGGTAACCCAAAGGAATCACATCTGTCCGCAGTTAAGCGTATCTTTCGATACCTTAAAGGCACTTCTTCTGTTGGCTTGTGGTATCCCAAAACTAAGTCCTTTGACCTTATTGGTTATTCGGATGCAGATTTTGCTGGATGCAAAGTTGATAAAAAAAGTACCAGCGGCACTTGTCATTTCTTAGGCAAGGCTTTAGTCTCATGGTTTAGTAAAAAGCAAAATTCTGTAGCCCTATCAACAACAGAGGCTGAGTACATCGTCGCAGGACGTTGTTGCGCTCAGATTTTGTGGATGAAACAAACCCTAGAAGATTATGATTTATTTTACACATATATTCCCATTTTCTGTGATAACACAAGCACTATTAATTTGACTAAGAATCCAGTATGTCATTCTCGTACTAAACATATCGAGATTCGACATCACTTTCTTAGAGATCATCATCAAAATGGAGATATAAACCTTGTGTACATAGATACTGAAAATCAACTAGCTGACATCTTCACTAAACCTCTAGCGGAAGATCGTTTCAATTATTTACGTCGAGAATTAGGAATTTTGGATGTCAATAATACTAATTGATTTTGTTTTATGATTATATATCATTATACAAAAACTGTGTTAGAAACAAGCCAATAAAGAGTCTGTCTGTCACAACAACTACGGTTGAAGCGAAGCGGTACTTAAGAGTTCCCCGGTGAACCTCCGCCAGCTGGGACAGTACTCTTACAACTAATCTGAGACAGTCGCTGTGTAACGACATTTAATTCAAAAAATAATATTAATTATGTTAATTGAAGGCTAAAATAACTAATCTTTGAATTAAATATTTGAAATGAGACAATGAAAAAGAATGGCAAAAATCAACTTTATAGAATCCTAGGCGAATTCGGCCAGAACTCTGACCGAATTCGGTCCGAGTTCGGTTGAGGGTGTCTGGTTATATATACAGAACCCGAGCAGCCCTTCTTATTCATTACTTCCAAACTATTTCAAACAGCAGCAGCAGCCGACCCGAGCATCAAAACCTTAGTTCTTTACCACCCTATTCCATCTAATCCAAGTGGTGAAATCTCTCCATAATTTGGAATCGTGCGGAGATCGTCATTCTCTACGACATATCTTGATTTCGTGAGGTATAACTCCATCTCTCTCCACCTTTCAATTAGTGCATTTTTATTCCAATTTGCACATATGGCACCTAAATTCAATCCATCTAAGAGGAAGGAAGGGTCATCTTCGTATCCACATACGGATTCACTCTTTTCATCGGTCCAAACGAGCGACGGTACGTTCTACGGGTTTTTCTTTCAAACCCTCGACCAAGCCCTACTGTGGTATGGTGATTTTTCTATGCGATCCATATGCACAGGCGCTCCAGTCGAATGGACTGTTTTTCCTGATCATCGTCATTTATTTGAGGCATTAGGGTTACACTTATTTGTTAAAATTTGCTTCCCTATAGCAACTAATGCTATTAGATTATTCTATTGCAATCTCATATTAGACACTTTCGATGTGACCACACGTGTTGGAGGTATTGATATCAATTTTGATGATAGCCTCTTAGCGGAGATCCTTGGTATCCCTAGCGAAGGTGAACCGCTAGTTGATATCACTGATTTTGACTTTTCCGAAGGCACGACACTCATAAGTTTCAAAGCGGAACTCTGTGCACCTGATAGAGTACGCTCTGGAAAGTTCAAGGCTAACAACCTGAACTTGTTTAACTATGAATTGCATCGCATCATCTATTCTACTATTCTTCCAAAATCTACTTCGAAGGATGATGTGACTTCTCTTGAGCTGTCCGCCATGTACCACATTCTTAAGGGGATTCCATTTTCTGTCCCTAAGACTATGATTCAGATGATGGGTCGTTGTCGTGCAAGAGATAGAAATCTTTCTTACGCGATGATTCTCCCACGCATCTTTCAGCGCTTCGATATTGATCTGTCGACTTGTACTCAGGACCCTGAGCCCAAGTTTCTTCAGTTATCTCGTCGTAGCATGACTGCTACAGCTCCACCTACTGCTCCTCCTACTGCACCTCCTCAACCACCTCATCAGTATGTCATAATATTTGAGGGCATATATCAGCATTTATCTGCTTTGTACGTCTCAATGACGGACATGGCTCGCGAGCGTGAGTTCCGCGACGTCACCCGTTATCAGGCGATGGCAAACTCCTTGGCTGATCTTCGTTTCGCTCAGACTGGTCATTCAGCCGGTTCCATCACTCGAGATCCAGCTTTTTCGGGTTACCGCTGTGAGGATGAGGCTGTCCATGCCTACTTCCAGCCAGGTAACGCCTATGATTGGTATCGTGCACCTCATGACTACGTTGGTGAGTTCTATGCTGGCGCCCCTACTCATCCCTGTGGCGCTGGTACTTCTGGTATTGGTCCTTCAGGACATGCTGGTCGAGCTGATGTTGGTGATGATGAGGATAGTGATGAGGAGATGTGATTTGATTTTTTAGTGACATTTTATTGTACACTTGGAAATGCTCCAACATTCCAAGTTTTTATCAGCATATTTTTTATTTTTTCAGTACTTTCTAGTTATTATCAGCACTTTGTAGTTTGTTTCAGGACTATTATCATTCATGGACATGTTTATGGTATTTCAGTTATGGCATTTCAGTTTATTTCAGCACTTTGTTTTAATTCTTAGCACTATCTCTTTATACTGCTTCTTCATCACAAACTGCCTGTGAGATAGCATGCCTGAGCTTCTTTTTTTCTTGAAATAATACATGCCTGTAATGATAATCTGTAACAATACATACTGTAATGTATTTCTCAAATTTTTATGCCTTTTATATGTTTTCTCACTACTTGTTACTTATGCATTGATTGCGGGGGAGCCTTCTCTTTTGAAATTATTTTGCTAAGTGACAAAGGGGGAGAAAATTAAAGATCTAACATTTCTTTTGAGATTATACAGGATATGAACAATTTCTATTTTTTGATATTTTTTGAACAAGTTTAGCTTAATGTTATATCATTCATAGTTTGTAAATTATCAAAATGGGGGAGATTGTTGGCCCATTGGTCATATGGTCAACCTGATTTTAATAATTGATCAAACTCTGTCTGGATATACGAAGCTAGTCGGGACATCTCGGATTCTTGGACATGATCAAGATTGGTTATTCACTCCATTCAAGACCGAAGATCTGTTTGCCTACTCGAGTCTGTAATTTCTTATGCAATGTATTTTTCATTTTATTTGAGTCTAGGAATATGTTGTACACCGAGTCGTACTGGCAAAAAGGCTACCCTCAAATGAGTTCAAAATGTTTTTAAAATTACCTCTCAAAAAGGTTTACAAAAAGGTTTTCAAAAATCACCAAAAGCTTTTTCAAAAACCCTAACTAAACCCTGACTTAACCCTGACAGAACTCGGACCGAGTTCGGCCAGAGTTCGGCCAGAGTTCGGTTGGTGGCCGTTGTGATTTTGAATCTTTGGAACTTGGTCCTCCTGCAGTTGTGGATTTGACCGAGATTTGCTCAAAGAGTTCTGCCCGAATTCTGCCCGAATTCTGACAAAAGTCTGCCTTTAGAACTCCTATAAATAGAGAAGGATTTCGATCATTTCAATTCACTCATTCACTTTCAATCTTCTCTCTATCTAAAGCTTTCAGTCTTCCAAAGAGTTTTCTAGAGCTTTCAATTTCAGATCCCAAGCCAGTTACAATCCTCTAGTCAATTTGCCAGTGCGGTACGGTCTAGATGTTTCTGAGAGATTGTAATCAGAAGGCTTGATTGAAGAATACCTCTTCATATTTGAAGTTGGACGAGTTCTTCGTATCAAATATCGCGTTGTAGAAGTTGCAAGGGCTTCGTAAGAAAACTTACGGTTTTTCCAATAGTGGATTCAACTGGTAGCAAGAGTTCTACCGACTGGATTAGTCCTCAATAGAGGGATACCAGTATACATCGCTGTCTTTCCGTTTGCTCTCTTAACTTTGCCTTTACATTATTTCAGTTGTGATTAATATTCTGTGATTGTGCTGCTAACATTTTTAATTAGCATTTTTCCGCTGCCAACTCTATTCATCCACCCTCTAGAGTATTACGCTTTACTATTTCGTTCCTACAAATACTTTTTTCCGTAATATCCAATATCTGTCCATTAATCGTGACTAAATCGTGCCTCCTATTTTCTTGTGAATTCGGACCCTTACACATTAACCATGACTATCAGGCAAACTGGGCTTGTCAGATCATCGCACTACACCCGACGACACACCAGGCAAGATACCTTGCCATTATACTGTTTATTTTTAGTTTACATTTTATTACTTATCACTGTTCATTTATTTTCAGTTCTTGATTTACTGCCTGCTCAGTGATATTAGATGTACTTTGTTATTTATCCTTTGATCGCATATGGACCTAGAGTTAAGGGACTACCGTTGTAGTGTATTGCATATACCTTGACACAGTTGTACCACGAGGATGTGTGAGATGAGTATCACATAGAGGTTCTTGCGTGTGGACTGATCTCCCATGTGCATGCGTTAGGACTAACTGCTAATAGAGGTATGTTATGAGATTTAGCAGTTAGTAGAAAAACATGGTCGTAGAGTTGACCTAGATAGGTACATCGGGTGGGGAGAATAATACCTGACGTATGGGCTTTGATTGCACTTCCCTTGTAACCCGGAAGCTCCGCTGGAGATATGGGTATGATTAGCCTCTCAGGTTGGCCACTATCGTTTTTTAACGTCATGCGCTTAGGTCAATGGTGCCCAAGCGGGGACCATACTAGATCCCATTTACAGCCGTAGCTCATGCGTCAAAGGATTGTTTCTCAACTGCATGTTCACTTTAGTATAGTTAGGCTACCTCACTTATGTCTTGTCACTTTCTTTGATTGTGGCATGTTTTATATTTAGTATTTATATGGCATGTTTATTGTATCTTGTTACGTCCCTCTGAGGACCTGGTTATCTCGCCAGATGTGTGTTCTTGTCTTTCGCAGGTGTTCTAGCCGTGGCCTTGATTGTCACTATTTTTTCGAGGATTGCGCTTTGATCGTCTTCGCTTCGCCAACCAAACTCATTTTACTTTCCATGTACTTTTCCTTACTTGTTAGTAGTGGATTTGTCTCCGTCCAACGATTGTATACATAACAAATTCAAAGTTGCATTTATATCATTATTTATCATTGTAGATGAGATTTAGTACCTTGGTTACTGCATTTTACAGCTTATGTATATATACGAGGGTCCATATACTTCGTATGTATACAACTGGCATGATTACGTTTTAGTCCTACGTATTTTGGGACTAGGGCGTTACATATTTTTGTGGTGGCCCGTGCAGGTCAAGTTTGCCGTTTCGGTTACATGACTGTACCGAATGGGCCTGCAATATAGGATTAGAGTCTAGAATCTCATCCACTTACTTGACATCCTTTCTTGACTTCAAATTCCGAACCCTCGTCCGACCTCCTTGAATTACATCTTGCTTGACTCCTTCTACCGTAAATTCTTAGTTTCATGTTTAGTAAGATGACTACACTAGTTTATGCTCATAGGTTAAACACATGGCTAGAGGGATTGCATTGACAATTAATATACATTGAGATTTTATTTGAGTTATAAAGGCAGTTATTTTCCTATTAATATGATCTTAAGGATTAGTTAATTCCAAGTTGGTTAGTAGCATATTTTTCGCTTTCAAAAGATAGTTGGAATTTTATTTTGATATTACAAGGTGGTATATACAAGAGGATAGCTAGATCGAGAAAACAAATTGAATTGATTTTGAGTTTTGATTTTTGAAGGTCTTTGAACATTTATGATTTATTTATAGCTATACATCTTTTGGAGGGATATAATTTGATTTGAAATGGATCATAAAATTTTAAACTATGAGTTACGATTGACCAAAATTGAGAAGGATTGATATTTTTTGGTAAAATATTTTTTGAATTAAATTACGTCATATGATTTATGATTTATAAAGTTATTTAGATTTCGAGTTTAAAACCTTGATTTTGGATATTTAAATTTTGGAAAAAGGGAGAATTACTTTTGAAGAGTAGTTGAGACTTATTGGAAGCTAGATATACACATTTGAAGGATATATAATTAAATTCGAGAGTTATTTAAATATTCTATTTTGTAGTATGAATTTCGGCTGATAAACTTATTAAAAATGTTGAGTTCAAGATTTGAAAAAAAAATCTATTTTACGATATACAAGGGTTGTTTCAAGATTGACTAGATATTTAAAATTGTGATTAAAGTTGACAGTGTACAATGATTGGAAATTTTATTGAGAAACTTTCGAGGAACTTGAAACTTTAGATTGGATCATATATTGGTAAAAGACCAAGAAACAAGTAAGGTCACCCTAGTGAAATAGAAGCACTCCACATTAGATTGCCATGCCACCTATGACTATGTTATTGCATATACACAAGTATAGTTAGTCATCCACCAAACTGTATAACTATATCTTTATCTCGACCCACTCGACCATTCCTCAAATCTAGATCTTTATTCATGACCATCTAATTGTTTGAAACTTAGAAATGATTAGAACCATCCCCTTGACCATACCCTTATCTATGAGACTATTTTCTCTCTAGAGACTATGTCTCTAACTTATCTTAACTTGATCGACGAGATTTTCTAATTATCTTTATTCGTGCTTTAACCTTCATTTTTGTGCATTAATTAGTACCTTAGGAAAACCCACTTTCTATTTTGATCATTTGGCGTTCCCTATCATGACTTTGATATTTGGAGCACAACACTAGATTTTCCTTCCCACAAATTTCACATGCAAGACCTAGACGAGCTCACCTTCATGTAGGTATATCATGTCCCACTAAAACACGTCCCCTTGTACTCTATTTTTATGGTACGACTTTCGGGCCATAAAGACTCAACTATAACCTATACCATGGTACCGATATACTTTTGACTATATATTTGGACTCAATCTCGACTCAAATCTTCGGCCCGATTGCGATCTACTAAATCAGTTAAATGCTTAACCTTGTGTTTATCTTGATTGCTTAACCCTTGTCACTTTATTTTCTTGTATTATCTTGATTTACTTAGACCAATAACACCTTTTACTCTTCATGCAATATTGCAACCCTTACCTTTCTCCCTTCCAATTAAATTGCTTTCTCATATTTTACTATGATTTCTCCATTGTTTATGCAATCTTGTTCCTTGTATAATCCCCTTATGCAAAATGAAATTTGATCATGACAATCTTGAGTTAGTAGAAGCTAGATTAGAGAACCCCACAGCATGGATAAATAATGTAGTTGATTAAGATAATTACAAGATTACGAGGTATAGATGGGACATAAATAAGTGTGCAATAAATCCAAATATATGAAGTAAGGAATGATATACGGTGTTTTGATGAAACACTCAAGAGTAAATAGACTTCTCGAATTTCAAAAGCTTGTTTTGAGGTAACTAAATATCGAGTGAAGAATCTTCTAGAGTGTTGGTTGTTTAAGAACCAAATTTATATACTAAATTTATGGATGCAAATTTTTTATAAAGAAAAATCTTGACATTGCCTTCAATGACATATAATGTTATGACGATATTTTCAAGGATAACAAATTGTTTAAGAAAGAAACCTTTACATTTTTGATGCATGGAGAATTAAGTTGTAAGATGATTATGAATAGGAAGTTAAGATGAGTTACATTTCTACCATCAAGAAGATGAGATTTTTGAATTCAAAATTTCGAGAGAGAGACTAATAGGTATTTTAGAAAATTTTCAATTATGATGATAGAAGATTGAGTTAAGAAGATATACTGTTAGTTTTCGAGATTTATCATTGAAGACGGACTTTTTGATACCTATAGATGCATCGTACATTGACCAATAATACAAATTATAGAAAGAAGATTTTAACTTTTACTTGGGCCAAATTGGTTGAAGATTTTGGAATTTTAACTTGGGAAGATATATAAGTGAGCTGGTAATGGAGATTATGGGATTCAAAATTTGAGACTATTCTATGACGAGATTGAGGAAGTTGGAGTACATTTATAATCATATTCGTTTTGTTTAATTTTTAAGGGGGCGTAGTACGAAAGTAATTCTTGGGATGAACGATTTATGATAAGTGAATATTGATGATATCAAAGGATTAAGGAGTTTATTGCCTACTTGTCAGGTTGCCCCTTTTTAAGGTTAATGTTAGGGTTGATCGAGCTTAGTCATTGATTGGTTGTCATATACATGATCATAATCTAAAACAACCATCGAATTTTTGTTCTAGTCGATCAAATGACATATTGTCATCGGAATGTCGCTCGCCTCCTCGACGAATATTTTGTTTGCATTCTCGTCCCAAGAAGATCTCGTAAATCTATTCGAATAAACTCTTTCCATCCCCTTCATCCTACCTACCCTAATTTTTCTTAAATTTCGAGGACGAAATTCTTTTATGTTGGGTAGGATGTAAACCCCCTAAATTTTCACTATGATTTTAAAATTTATTTATTTTGATATGGATTTATTTTTGTATCGAACGTCGAGTGCGAATGCGTAAAATACGTAAATTTGAAATATTTATTTATTCATATACAAAATATTTGATTATAGTTTATATATATAGAAACCGATATTTTGTTATTGGTATGAGTAAGTATTTTCTATCAAAATGGCATACCACGAAAATTACCAAAACCTTTATTTTTACTTTTGAAAGACTATCTTATTTAGTAGTAATTTAGAAAAACCATGAATTATGTAAATATTTTGTTTGCATACAAGGTACATGAAATTTATTCATGTATATATATTATTGATTTTCGAAATTAATTTATTATTAAATATTATTTATAAAAAGGCATTTTTAAAATAGTTTGATTTAATGTTTGATTATTATGGCAATTTAAATTTGAGTTATCTTATCTTTATTTAAAATAGTTCTAAATTAAAGTTGTGGTTTAAATTGGATTTGGATTTGGTTGAATTGGTTTTAAATCTATTTAATTAAATGATGAATTATCTATTGGGGATTTAAATAAATCCTAGTCCTATCCAAATGGGAATTCCCACATCTTATAAATAGGCAGGTACTCCTCCATAATTTCCACCACCCACGTGCATCGTGTCTGTGCCTCCCATCCACTATGTTTTCTCCTCCATTACAGTTACAAATTTTTATTCCGTCCGGCAACCCCGGACTCGACGTCTTCCCGTGTCTTGCAGGACACGCAATCACCATGACCCGACCTAGACCCTAATCCGAATCGTCACCACCATCCCAACCTAGACCACCACCGTACACACCACCACCAAAATCGGTAGAATACCGCAAACCACCAACACCACAAAATCGTGTCCCCGTGTCTGTGTCCTCGTTCATCGTCATCAGCCTCATATCAGTCGCGTGTCTGGCCTCGGATCACAAATCAAATCAACCAAATAAAATCGACAACCACCCCTTACCTCCGGATCCGCCTCCTCCCGGCGAAGTTGCCACCCGCTGCCCGACCTCAGGAACCACAGATGGCCGCTCCCGCCGCCGTCCGTCCAGCGAATGCAGCCCGTCACCGAGAGCCCCGACTCCTCCAGATCTAGAAGCTCACCGCTTCTGCCTCCGCGCTGATCCATGAGCGCCGAGCGGCCGTACCCGATGCATCGAGCTTCTCTTTGCCTGGGCCACCCTCTCCGGAGCAGCGCGCCACTCCGACTGGCCGGCTCTCTCGTCTGCGACCGTCGATCCGCCGGCGTTCTCTGCCTCCCCCGGCCGCTGATCGCGTCGCCCCTTCTCCTCTCCGACTTCACCAGCCCCGCGACCGCCCCGATGGGACGCCGCCGTCCACACTGGGCCGCGCGCGCCGCCCGCGCGCAGCCAACCACCGCCACGTCGAGTCTTCCGCTGCCGATCCCCAGAGCTGTGCGTCCCCCGGACTCCGTCGCCGTCTTCTCCACGCCACCGAACTCCGGCGCCTCCGCGCCCTACCCGCCGGCCACCCGGCCGGAACCGCCTATGTAAGCCTCTCACTCCTCTCTTCCTCCCTCCCTGTCTCGATTTCTCTGTCTCTCCCTCTCTTCCTCACTGTGATAATTTGGGGGCGGGGAGCTGTTTAGCTTTTGTAGGAATAATTATTATTATTATTGTTATTATTATTATTTTTATTATTAGTATCATTAATATTATTAGTATTATTAAAGGGGGAAGAGTACTGTATACATTTATTATTATCTTATATTATTATTATTTATTATTATCATAAGTTAATTATTGTTATTACTATTATTATTATTACTATTATTACTATTATTATTATTATTTGTTTAAATAGAAAGTATTATTATTTAACTTTTAGTGCTAAAATAATTACTAGACTTTCAACCTAATTAGTTACATGTATCTTGAATAATAAAATATAATTTCCAAATTAGTATACATAAAATATTTTCAAGTAACTTGGTAAAAATTATTTTTAAGTACTGATAAAATTTCCAAATATTATAAATAAATAATTTAAAATAAAATACTTTTTTCCGTAATATCCAATATCTGTCCATTAATCGTTACTAAATCGTGCCTCCTATTTTCTTGTGAATTCGGACCCTTACACATCAAACATGACTATCAGACAAACTGGGCTTGTCAGATCATCGCACTACACCCGGCGACACACGAGGCAAGATATCTTGCCATTATACTGTTTATTTTTAGTTTGTATTTTATTACATATCATTGTTCATTTATTTCCAGTTCTAGATTTACTGTCTGCTCAGTGATATTAGATGTACTTTGTTATTTATCCTTTGATCGCATATGGACCTAGAGTTAAGGGACTACCGTTGTAGTATATTGTATATACCTTGACACAGTTGTACCACGAGGATGTGTGAGATGAGTATCATGTAGAGGTTCTTGCGTGTGGGCTGATCTCCCATGTGCATGCGTTTGGACTAACTGCTAATAGAGGTATGTTATGAGACTTAGCAGTTAGTAGAGAAACATGGTCGTAGAAGCGACCTAAATATGTACATCGGGTGGGGAGAATAATACCTGACGTATGGGCTTCGATTGCACTTCCCTTGTAACCCGAAAGCTCCGCTGGAGATACGGGTATGATTAGCCTCTCAGGTTGGCCACTGTCATTTTTCAACGTCATGCGCTTAGGTCACTGGTGCCCAAGCGGAGACCATACCAGATCCCATTTACAACCAGGGCTCATGCGTCGAAGGATTGTTTATCAACTGCATGTTCACTTTAGTATGGTTGGGCTACCTCACTTATGTCTTGTCACTTTCTTTGATTGTGGCATGTTTTATATTCAGTATTTATATGGCATGTTTATTGTATCTTGTTACGTCCCTCTGAGGACTTGGTTATCTCGCCAGGTGTGTGTTCTTGTCTTTCGCAGGTGTGTGTTACATCCACTGTAAAGGACTCGTTCCCTTTGTTAGTTTTCTTGGATGTGTTGTTGCTCTGGGGATGCTTTCCTTTGTCTTCGGGTGATTTTAACCCAATCAAATGCAAAACCTGGACTGATTCTTCAGCCTTCTCGGTAGCAGCGATGAAGGGTGGCCAAACATTATAATTTCCAGGGACAATGCAGAATCTGACTGTAGGCAAGAAGTTACCCCTGCTTGTATCGATCAACACCGATTGAGGAGACTTGGGAGGCAACTTCATCGATAATCTCCTAAACCGTTCGATGAATTCACGAGCCGGCTCTTTATTCTCTTGCTTTGTAGGAATAAGCTTTGACGTAGAGTCATTACCTATCCCTTCATAGAATCTAGTAAGGAACAATTTCTCTAAGTCTTTGAATGTTTTAATAAAATCGTCAGGTAGATTATAAAACCATTCAAAGCCTACTCCCTTCAAGGTGCCAATAAATAATTTAGACCATAGTGCATCATTCTTTGGTATGTGAATGGTCTGGGAGTAAAAGTATGTCAAATGCTGTCTCGGTGAACCTGTTCCATCATAAGGAAACATGGATTTGAGGTTTGTATTTTGTAGGACAAACCATATTATCTCATTCTGAAGGATAAGGGTGTGACATTCCCATTTGATGCAATCCCTCCTTTGAAGTTATATTATCCAATCGAGCATTAATGCCCTGAATAGCTTGGAGAGTATCAATCGACTGGCTTGCAGAGGTCGTCTATATGATAGTTGGTCGTGTCTGTTGTAGCACTGGCGTAGAAACATTTTCAACTATCAGTAATGAATTAGGGTTGAATGACACCCCAGTTGTATCTTGATCGGCAGGAGTTTGAGTTGATGGATGAGATTGAGGTAGAGCTTTGCAAGTTCATGGTTATTTGTATTTGCATGACATTTTGTAACATGGTTTTCCAGACTATTAATTCTATGTCGATTATTATTACTACCTTCTTCATTACCAGTCACATACACGAAATTTGTATATGGACTGCCAGATGGAGAGGTATGCAAGGAAGCATTACTAGAACTAGTACTGCTTGATCCTGACTGTGCAACTGCATCATCTCTTTCTGAAATGTGAGGTACTCTGTCATCAGATTGAGATATAGAATGGTCAAAGACTGAAAGAATGCTACCCCCAGTATTATCTTGTTCAGGAACTTGGAGTACACCAGAAGAGTGTCTAGATCGGGAACGGGTTCCTTGGATGTTGACATAGGATATAATATTAAGTTCTAAGTAATGTAATCGTCGAGTGATGGTTTAGATGTCAAAAATGAAGTATCTACTTGAAAATGTGGAATCACTTGTAATTCTCCGAAAGGAGCATTACATAGAGGATGAAAGTAAAAAACCATAATATGAGAATACCAAATATAATAGGTAGAAGGGTATTCAATACTTAAGTTGTTTTAACCTTGAGCCCATGGAAAATATAAAAGATGAGCTTGTTTTATAATTAGTTGAATAAAATAAACCTGGAAAAACTGTTAATTATTGTGTAGGAATTTACCATTAATATAGGACTTGAAAAAATCCTTATAAATACCACAAATCTTCCTCCAAAGTACTCCATACTGCATAAAGGAAGCTCAAGGTCAATATAATCACCTAAACACCATACTATCAACAAATACTTATATGTACATGTTCTTTTGTCATTTGTCCTCCAGACTGGTTTACAAAAACAGTTAGTTCAATTGGAAAAAAAATACAAATGATATGTTTTAAATTTATTATATGTATCATAGCCTCCTAATTTGTCAACTCACGATAAATATCGTGTATCTGTTTCCTTGCGTTTGTATCCTATGATACAGGACTGTCTATACTTCTAAATTCATATAGGAACATGATTTAATATTTTTCTCATAAATTTTATTTGTTTAATCTTTACAGGTCTATCTAGTTTTGAAATCCACATTTTTAAGTATATATTACATGACTCTTAAGTAAAAAAAAAACCAATACTACCTAGCCTATACTATTCAGATAATATTTACATAATTATTTGTATACACAATCTAAAGAATGTAGATATATTATTTGCAAAAAATATTTTATGGGTTAGGTTATTTTGTATTTGTTTACACCCCATCGAGCACAGATCCAGGCCTATACATCTAGCCAAAGCCTGGCACACAGAACTCTACCCTCAAATATACCTGATTCAATCTTAACCAAACTGAAACAATCAACACGAGGCAAGTAGAATAAACTTCTATCCGAGGTAGGTTTCCACAGTAATAGATAGAACACCCATCACAGTTATACCTTTACGTTAGCCTTGAAATGAATACTAAGCAAGCTAAAAAAGTGCTAAAAAAAGAACCGTACACTGTTAATATTGTTAACAGGTAAAGAATAGTGGAAAGAAAAGCACAAGTAACCAGATCTATAATATTTTTAGCTAGCTAGGCCCAATGTAAATGGTTCAGAAAATTCTGAACAGATGCATATTTCACCTGTAGTGACAAATCTGAAGAACATTACAATTGACCAACAAAATCATTTTGGTTAAAATATGAGGAATAGGTTACTAAGCAGAACTGCATTGAAAGCTTTTCTTACCATAGTCTGAAATCGACTGATCATGGCTCATTTCCAGAAGCTTATCATGGCTAAAATACATGACATAAATATCGGTATCCTTATACATGGGGTTTATGGACCGCATGAAGCAATTGCTTCTGTTCTCAAAATAAAGCATAATGGATGGTAAAGTCAACAAAGAGAACGTACCTTATTGAAACTTCGTGTCCCTGCAACACACTTTCAAGATGCTCAACGAACGTCTGTCAACAAATCCAATATTAGCAATATAAAGCATAACCAACTACATATGAGGAAATTCTATTTAGTTGAAATACTAATTATAATAAAGTAATTTGAAGGCAACTACATATAAGAAAATTCTATTTAGTTGAAATATTGAACATAATAAAATAATTTGAAGGCATAATCTATCTCATACATCAAGCTCAATGAGAAAACATTTCAATATGTCATTTGAATCATTTGCCTTGAAGCTTCATTAAACCAGTAACTAAACCAGAAGAAGCATATAAGATCAATGAAAAAATATTTCAGTTGCATAACATTTCAATAACCAGTAACTTAACCACAAGTTGCAAAAGTACATATAATTTAGTTCAATAACATAACATTTTATTTTCATAAGCAGTTCTATCTTAAAGCTATGTATAATAGCCACAAAGATGACCATAGCCACAAGAAGAAGTCCAAATGCAGGAATTCCACAGGAAGTGGTCTAAATGCAGAAATGTACACAAGGAACATAGCCATAAATATGAAAATAGAACAGTCTCATAATATGAACTAACTCAAATTTAAACAACTATAGTGCTTGAAAATATGAAGCAGGAATTGCACAGAAATGTAGGAAGCAGGAATAATTCCAAATTTGTACCCCTAAAGTTAAATAATTTCTTATTATAGCCCCAAAATGGAAAGAAACTATCATAGCTAACTGTCATCAAGAAATGATACTAAAATTATATCTTATCAGTATCATTATGAACTGATATTGAAAATAGGAACTGACACTAAAAAGCCAACAAAATTGCACAGAAATAGAAGAAAATGCAAACACTCATAGTACTAATTGTAACTGCCTGTTTTCCAAGTTAAGGGTATTTTGTTCATTTTTTCATTTTTCATCATTTTGGAGATTTTATTTATTCAATATTATTTTTATTGGATTTGTTTAGTCGGGTTTAAGTTTCGTCTCGTTCTGACTTGTGTTAGTGATCCGGGTAGCTTAGACTCTAGATGTGACCCAAACTTAAGTTAGACATGGCCCACAAAACCCACCATTTAAGTTAGTGAGTTAGATTAATTACAACTTGTTAGAATGGTTAAGTTAGAGACTCAAACTTAGCCCTTTTGACTCCAAACTTGAACCAAACTTAGACTTAACCTAATGAGACTTGTCGAGGCCTTATTTGGCTTTCCCCGAGGCCCATAACTCCCCCCATGGCCGGTAACATATAGGAGGCATTAGGTCTCCTTCTTCCACATTCATCTTGCGTCTTTTATTCTCCAAGTGTTCTTTCCCAAATTAGATAGCTCCCCTCTTTGATTTAATCTCCATTCCTCCATCCAAACTTCTCTCAATCCTTCTCATACCATCAAGGAAGGGTTCTAGCCAAGAATTTGTGCAAGGTGCAAAGAGAAGTGTCCTTTTGGAAAGATCTTCGTGTCAGAGTCGTGTCCTTAAGAATTTCAATGGGATTCCACTCCCAATAGGTAAAACCTATCCTCTAATTTGATTTCCTTTGTATATTAATTAGTTTTGAATCCATAGGATCCACCCCTATGCATGTGTCCCCTTTAGATTCAAATCTGAGACCATTTGGAGCCCTTTTGAGGATATTATAGGTGTGTCACATGGAGAGTTTCCTAAAGGAGCACTCCTTGTGCTTGTGAAAATGCCAAAGAGGACAAGTTGTTAGTTAATTTCAGTTTTAGATAGGTTAGAGAGTGGATTGATGTTAGTTAGGATGGTTAGAGTGAGTTTCATTTGTATGCTCATGGTTGAATCGAAGTGGTTAAGCCTACAAGTCTCAATTTTGGCCTCAACATATCAATTTTGTATTATTTTAGATAGTGGACTGTTTTGAGTTAGTTTGATATATATATATATATATATATATATATATATATATATATATATATATATATATTGTTTATGTGTGTGTGGTGGTGGTTTGATGTGTGTGGGAGAGTGGGGGATCATGCCTACCTAATTGGTTGTGACTTGGTATGGTTGTTTGAGTGAGGGTTGATGCATGTGTAGTTGTGAGAAGGAAAGTGTAGATGAGTTTGTGTTTTTGTTGTGTATTTGTGGAGATGAGATGAGATGAGGATGTGATTTGGTGGTGTTGTGGTGAGATAAGGAGAGATGGATGTTTGAATGAAGGAATTATTGAATGGAAGAGAAGAATGAATGTTAGACTGAGAAGAAGAAGAAGAGGATTGGCAGCAGTGAGATGAAGAGGAAGAAGTAGGCAGCAGCAGTATTAAGAAGAAGGAAGGGGCTGCAGTAAAGCAGCAACTTAGAAGAAGAATAGGAGGTAACAGCAGCAGGTAATAAGAAGAAGAAGAGCAGCAGGACAGCAGTGAGAAGAAGGGGGCTGCAGTAGCAGCAACAACTGAGAAGAGGAAGAAGAGCTGCTACAGCAACAGATGGAGAAGAGGGAGAGGAGCTGCAGGAGCAGCAGTTGGGAGAGGGAAGGAAGAGCTGCAGGAGCAGCAGTAGTAGAAGAGAAGAAGTAGGTATCAGCAACAACAGGGGAGGGGCTGCTGCCCCCCCTCCCCCCACAGCAGCAGTCCCACACAGCAGCAGTTGGAAAAGAAAAAGGCCCCCTTGACAGCCCTCCCCCTTGGGCTCCCATTCCCCCACTTGTGTGAGTGTGTGTGTGAGTGTTATAGTTAGTGTGTTAGTGTGTGGTTAGCATGTTAGTTAGAGAGTGAGTAGTGAGTTAGTGATTTTGTGGTTAGATGGTATGTTAGAAGTTAAGTTAGTTGTGTTTGATAAGTTAGTAAGTTAAGGAAGGTTAGTAGATAAGTTAGTGAGTGTGTTTATATGTTAATGTTAGATACTAGTTAGAGTTAGAATATTGAGATGTTAGTTAGATATTGTATAGATAGGTTTAGTTAGAGTTTGATTCTTGGTATCTTATGATACCAAGTTATCATGATAAGGTAATAGTGTATTTACCTTTACCTTCAAGGTAAATAGATAGTTTACCTTATTACCTATAAGAGGTATGAAGATACCATGGTACGGTATCGAGATACGAGGGTAAGTGTTAGAATACCTTGGTAGGGTATTGGAGGATACATGGAGTGAGGGTAAAGTAGGTTGGGGTATTGGTTAGAGGCTAAGGCGAAGAGTTTACCTTGGTAGGATAATAAGGTAAGGTTAAGGTAATACCTTAGAACTAAGATATAAGATAATATGTTTAAGATATGGTTAGAATTAGGATAGCTTGGTTGGTACTGGTTAGGAATAGGGTAAGTGACTTAGAGTTGACCCCGTTTGACCATGGTTGACCGTTTTGACTAAAAGTCAACCAAAAGTCAACTTTAGCCTAAAATTGACCAAAACTTGACCAGTTGACCAAAAGTCAACTACGAGTCAACCATTGACCTAGTTTGACTAGAGTGGACTATAAGTTGACCAGGGTTGACTGTTTGACCAAAAGTCAACTGTAAGTCAACCTTTGACTTAAATCGACCTAGTTTGACTTTGTTTGACTTGCCTTGACCTAATTTGACTTTGTTAGGCCTAGTATGACTTAGATTGACTTTGTATAATCTAGTTTGACCTAGATTGGCTTAGTTTGACTTGTTTTTACTTCCAAATCTTTATATTGATACAATATTCCATCTTTAGGTCCTCGAGGCACTGTATTGGACTCAGTTGACATTTTTTTATCACAGCTCAGGTGAGTACATTCTTTGATAATATTTCTATTTTATGATATCGTCTTTGTTTCTAGTATTTGGTGTAGATATCCTTGTTCTCTTGACACATTGTTCACACGGATTGGTATTTGTCTGGATCCTGTCATGAGATGTTATTCTATTACTCTTAGTACACCCTGTACAAGTCCTTATTCTTGTGCCATGATATGTCATTACTGGATCCACTTTACTGGTCGGGGATGGGGGTATTTAGCGTAGATATGTGATCACTTTTTCCCCCCTGTGCATATTGTCCCTGTGAGTGTTAATCATGCACTTTACGTATGACTAGCCAGGCCCCTTTTCCTCCTGTGCTATACCCAAGCCGATCACATGTTGAAATTAGTACTAAATTCACATAGATAGTAGTTTCTGATTTCTCGTACATGATATATACTATTTTTTTTTCTTATATTCAGTTACAGTCTTGACATGCCTTACCATGATTCATGTACACATTATTTTACCTTGTATTCTCTTTATTTACTGCTACATTTTCAATATCGTCTAACTAGAACTGTTATTTGAGATTTGTGCTCGTTCTATCCTGACTGGATATGTTGACAAAATTTTACAGATTATGGCGAGAAAGAGTGTCTTACCTACTACGGTCCTCATGACGTAGTTGGCCTAGACTTGGAGACCCTAGTTCAGCAAGGGTTAGCTCCAGCCGATGGGGCTTAGAGTAGCTTAGCTAGTTTAGTTTGGTACTGGACTTTATCTCCAGATTACATTTTGGTTTGTTATTATTTTAGTATTTGTATTAGAGATTGTTGACTCTAGACTTGTATTATTTCTGTGTTAGATCTTCTGGATGATATTTCATATCTTGTTGTCTTTATCTTTCGGTATCATCTATCTTTCGTAGAGTTTGTGATTGAGTATATTATATTGTTATTGTTTGTCCTCCATTCAGAGTTGACCTTTCTCGACAGGTTTTGATATTATAACTATTGTTAGGTAGTAGACCTAGACAGCGTTCTACGTCGTTTCTGTGGTGTAGACTGGGATGCTGTCAAGCACTCGTGTCCTTACTCCGGGTGCGGGTCGTGACACTAATTATCAGCATAAAACTTGTCATCATAGCCCCAAAATGGAAAGAAAAGCAAACATACAACCTGCCCCCAGATCATAGAGTGTACTGCCCTCTTTATTGTACAAGACTTGGCTCTAACGAAATCCTAAAGCTAGGAAAACTATGAAATCATCAACCTAGGAAATTTTTTTACTTCCACAAATATTTACCCAGAACATTTTACTCCACTAAAATTTAAGAAATTATACAATAATTTTACTCCACTAAAATTTAAAAAGAAAAGAAGTCCCTATGTTTGTCAGAAGTTTACTGTTTACGTAAACATCAAGTTCATAAAATATACAGGATAAAAAACTAGTAAATTTCAAACGGAATGGATGGGAAGTCCTTAGATTCAGAGGGTCCTCACAAACCAAGTACCATCTTCTGCAAAACCTCCATAGCTAATGTGTATGAAAGAACAAAAACATGACTTAGGATTCTCTTCAATCTTTAATTCACAAGCAACGACTCTTGCTACATCCTTCCATTTAAAGCATTAGAAAGGCATTCTCTCATCAATTGAATCGATGAAGTCCCTATAAATACAATACAATGCTGAAAGGTGAGAATGACTACCTTGTCTTTTTGTATCCCATAAAGCAAACCACGAGTTTGTTAGTAGTATAACATCAACCTTCCTAGCAGCCATCATACGACTCATTAGTCATAGTAAGTATTTACATAATGAGTACCTTTTGATGCATTAATCATCAGAGCTGACTGAACAAAAAGATGATGTATCCAGGATATAACTCATGTTATAGTATAAAAGGAAAAAAACATTAGTCACAGTAACTATTTACATAATAAACAAAAAAATCAACATATTTAGTAATTTCAGGTATAACTAGATATAGATGGTATGCAAAGAAAGCAAAGCCCATAGGTTAATCAAAAGAAAACAACATATTTATTTTGAAATAAGCCTCTCAAATCCTTTCATACATTTGTGATTAGCCCCCATGGGAGTTATATTCATACATTTCCAGATATGCCCCCTTGGGAGTTCTTAACTATGTCAAAATAGAGACAATATAATAATAATTAAATTATTTTTACTACAACCTTGAGCAAAGAAATAGTACACTCATGAATTAGTTAATAAATGTAAATTAAACATTTAGAGACATCATCGTGCTCATTGTTAAGATCGGCTAAATTCAAAGAAGAGCCATGGTGTTATTGCTTTGTATTTAATTTTGCAAAACTACTAAGTAATAAAGAGTTCTCTTTAATTTTTGATTCATGACCATTAGTATACAAATTGACACCAGTAGTTTACAATAAGTTGAGGGTCGGAACCAACTTTGCTATATTTTGTATCAAATAACATTGACAAACTCGGTTACATAGAGTACTGGTAAAAACATCTCTAATACTATACTCGGTTACCACTAGTATTAAATTTTGGCAAACAACAGAAAACATGAGTTTCTTAGCATATTTCATGAGTAAAGAAATTAGTACGTAATAAGCACACCTGATAAAAAATTAGCAGAGAACCATCACCAAAAATCATCATGTAACATAGCTTATCAAAGTAAAGGGGTTCTTCATACCTGCAACAACAAAAATGTTAAGAAGCTCATAATGATCTAATCATGTCATCTCAACATCCTCTCCAAGATACACCACATGGACAATAAATGGCATAGTCAAGGCACCAACTTTGATGTAGATATGCACCATCCTGCTTATAATTAGTGCATCTATTGATATATTTTTGCACATCTTCCAAACAATGGCAAACAATTTTTTCTTACGACTCTATTGATATATTTTGTTGACAGTTTTCTCTCATGACTTCTCAAAATATAGTACTTTGAACAAGATCCAGTAGATCTAAGTTTTGAGGAAAAAATATGCTGGTTTGGTCAATTATTCTCTCTTCCTACAAAATTAAATTAACAAGATCCAAAAAATCTGCTAGCAATACACCAAAAAACCAATAAATTACCCCAAAATAAACTTTTGATCTATAGATCTAAAAACTACTCTATTTCTCAAACTCGATTCATAGCAACTAACAAATTTGCTGACAGATCTACGAATTCATGCAAGAAAATCAAGATGGATAACAACAGAGATTCCCGACATGGATTCTGAAGTGTTTGTTGGAAAAGAAACGCAGAAAACCTTTCCCCAAACTAGAGAGTACCTACGAGAGAACTGAGCAAACAATGCACAAACCAAAACACCAAAACAACCACGCAGACACAGAGAATTTTTGACGTGGAAAACCCTTGCAGAAAAAACCACGGGACGATCGGAGTCCAACCCTGAGAAGCCTCCACTAATGAAATAGAATAATTACACCCTCTACAAACTTCTCCCGATCCAAATCGGATCCCCACAACATTTGGAAGCAAGAGCAATGATTACAAGGCTACGAAGAACAAGAATGACGAGTAGAGATTACCCGAATCTGATTCTCCTTCGAAAAAGACCTTCAATCCTCCGTCTTCTCTCCCGAAGTTGTAATGGAACTCTTGCCTCCTTCCTCTCCCTCTTTTCCTTTGTTGTCTACAATTGTGTTACCTATGATTAGGGTTTGGAAATTCCAACTTAACTCCCTAATCCCGTAACAAACCTGGACCATTTGATTAGATCCAATGGTGAAAATTCACCCCAGATTGTCGCTCAGCCCCGACGACACAGAGTTCGGCCAGAACTCTGTGTCGGGCCACCAGAACAAACCAGCAACATTCAGGAACAGCCAGACCGAGTTCGTCCAGAACTCGGCCTGGGACCGAGTTCGGCCCGAACTCGGTGGCTCCAGTCCAGAACCCCCTCTTGTTAGCAGCAGCAGCAGCAACTCCTCGTTGCCTACTTCCCGAGCTTCTTCGACATTGAACGGCGCTCGTCGCACTCCGGGATCTTCTCCACATAGGTTGGAAACCCCACCCACTCCAACAAATCTCCCCCTTCACAACTATGGAGAGGATATCGTTATCCCGACGATCTGCCTGTAGTACTCAAACTTCCCCCTTGGTAGAATCTTCGTGAACATATCAGCTCCGTTGTCATCTGTATAAAACTTCTCAAGCTCCGTATCCTTCTTCTCAACCACATCCCGTATCCAATGATACCGAGTCTCGATGTGTTTGGACCGGCTATGAAATGTCTAATTTTTTACAAGGTGAATAGCACTCTGACTGTCGCAAAGTAAAGTATAATGCTCTTGCTTCAGTTCCATTTCCTGTAGCAGCTTCTTCATCCACAGCAAATCCTTGCAAGCCTCCGTCGCTGTAATGTACTCTGCCTCTGTCGTCGACAAGGCAACACACTTCTGCAACCGCGACTGCCATGATACCGCTCCTCCCGCAAACATTATCACGTAGCCCGAAGTCGATCGCCTCGTGTCTACATCTCCAGCCATATCAGCGCCGGTATACCCAACCAGCTTCGGCTCGTCACCACCAAAGGAAAGTCTCCAACCAGCAGTGCCCTGAAGATATCGTAGAATCCACTTGACCGCACTCCAATGTACCCTTCCAGGATTTGAAAGATACCTGCTAACCGTACCAACTGCATGAGCGATGTCTAGCCTCGTACACACCATAGCATACATAAGGCTTCCTACAGCTGAAGCATATGGAACCCGCTCCATATCTTCCTTTTCGTCCTCGGTAGATGGACACTACTCCTCAGTGAACTTAAAGTGAGCCGCAAGGGGACAACTCACTTTCTTCGACCTGTCTATCCCGAAACGCTGAAGTACCCGGTGAATGTACTTCTTTTGGGACAAATATAGCAACTTGGACTCTCTCTCGGCTGATCTCCATCCCAAGAATAGTCTTCGCTGCGCCCAAATCCTTCATGGAGAAGGCCGCGTCCAGGTGGCACTTCAGCTCCGCTGTCCTAGTGGCATTCCGATCCATAAATAGCATATCATCAACATAGAGCAATAAAATGATGAAATCATCCTCGGCAAAATACCTCATAAATGCACAATGGTCTGACGTTGTCCGTGCATAACACACTCCCCCATAAACGACTCGAACTTCCTGTACCACTGCCTCGGAGCCTGCTTCAGACCATACAAGCTTTTCCTCAACCGGTAGACCAAATGTGACTTGCCCTTCTCACAGAATTCCTTTGGCTGCTCCATGTACAACTCCTCCTCAAGATCACCGTGGAGGAATGCCGTCTTCACATCCATTTGCTCGACCTCCAAGTCGAGACTGGCTGCTAATGCTAGAACCACCCGAATAGACGAATGGTTGACGACAGGCGAAAAGATCTCATCATAATCCACGTCTTTTCCGCTGACCGTAGCCTTTAACTACCAGTCTCGCATTGTATCGAGGGCAAGTAGCATCATCCGTCTGCTTCACTCTAAACACCCATCGATTCTTCAAAGCCTTCTTGCCCTTTGGCAACCGGATCAGCTCATAAGTGGAATTAGTGTACAAGGAACTCATCTCCTCCTGCATGGCCTCCATCCACTCCTGCCTGTGTTTGTTTTCTATAGCCTCTGTAAAGCTTTCGGGCTCTCCTCCGTCAGTCAATAGTACATACTCATTCGGTGAGTATTTCGTAGATGGTCGACGATCTCTGTCGCTCCTTCTCAGTGGAGCCACTGGTGCTGGCTGTATACCAACAGCCTCCTCCCCTTCAGGAACTGCCTCTCCAGCATACTCATCCTTCTGAGGGACACCCTGACCACCATTAGCAGGCTGATGATCAAGGTTAGGAGCTACTCCATGTATTGGCTTCCCCATAACTGGATCTTCTGCGATGTCCTCTGGAAACTGCTCGAAGCGAAATGACTCTAACTCAGGCAATTCCTCAGCCTCAGAAGGTGTCTCAGAATCCTGAGTGTTGGTCATAGTCTGATCCTCGACGAACACCACGTCCCTGCTTCTGTAGAGCTTTCTTCCCACCGGGTCGTAGAGTCTATAGCCAAACTCATCCCGACCATAGCCGACAAAGACGTATCGCCTCGTCTTCGGCTCAAGTTTGGTCCTCTCGTCCTTCGGTATATGCACGAAGGCCTTACAGCCAAACACTCACAGGTGATTGTATGACGGCTCATTGCCGTACCATACTTTGTCAGGCACATCACCCTGCAAAGGAGTACTAGGAGACAAATTAATAACATAAGCAGCTGTGAGAAGAGCCTCACCCCATTAACTGCCCGGCAAGTTTGCTTCTGACAGCAAACACAGCACCCTCTCCATCAGTGTCCTGTTCATGCACTCCGCTACACCATTGAGATGAGGTTTCTTGGGCAGAGTCTTCTGGTGTCGTATCCCTTGCTCTCTGCAATACACATCAAAGGGACCAATGTATTCGTCGCCATTGTCGGACCGAACACACAATAACTTCTTGCCCGTCTCTCTTTCAACAGAGGTATGAAACTCTTTGAAAGTAGGCAGCACCTGATCCTTGGTCTTTAAGGCATAGACCCAAACCTTCCTGGAATAGTCATCAATAAAGTTACAAAGTAAGATGCACCACCAATAGAATTTACCTTCATAGGACCACAGACATCCGAGTGAATCAACTCGAGCAACGCTGGCTTTTTTGAACTTGGGTGACTTTGGAAAGACACCCTATTTTGCTTCCCTGCTAAGCAGTGCGTGCACTTCTCTAACTTTGTAGACATGAGCCCTAGAATCACCTTCATGTTCACCAAGTAGCTCATCCCCTTCTCGCTGATATGGCCGAGCCGTCTGTGCCACAACTCGGTAGACGCATAACTAACTACGTTCACCTCCTGTGCCCCCTGTGCGCTCCCCTCCATATATTAGAGACCGGACTTCTTGCTTCCTCTGGTAATCACCATCGAACCCCTGGAAAGCTTCCACTGACTATTCTCGAAGAGAACGAAGAATCCCTCATCATCCAACCTTCCAACCGACACCAGGTTAAAACGAATATCAGGGACATGACGAACATCTTTGAAAACAAGAACCGCACTCGTCTTCGTTCTCAAATGCACATCTCCAACGGCAACCGCCTTCGACACATCTCCATTGCCCATCTTCAACACTCCACAGTCGCTTGTTGTGTAAGTGGCAAATAGTGCCCTATTGTGAGATACATGTGCTGAAGCCCCTGAGTCCACCAGCCAAGAATTGTCATCGCAGGCGAGGTTTGTGATAACCTCATCACCTACGACGATCACATCGCCTCCATGTATCGAGGCCGCTGCTGTAGTGTTCTCTTCTTGCTTCCCCTTGTCGCCCTTCTTCTCTCTCTTCCAAGCGAAATAGTTCTACTTGATGTGGCCCTTCTTACCACAATGGTAACACTCTGAGTCCTCGTAACGACCCTTGGATTTCCTCCTGCTCTTGTCTCTGCCACTACCTGGACCCCTGCTTTTGTCCCTTCTGCAGCCCTCTGAAACCAATGCCTCTGAGTGATGGGATGTAGATGAAGTGCCCTGAGAACGTCTCCGCATCTCTTCATTCACCACCCCGCTTTTGGCAAACTCCAGATTGACCACGCCCTCTGGAGCAGAAGCGATCATAAATACTCGTACGGTCTCCCACGAGTCTGGCAATGTACACAACAGCTATAGTCCCTGAACTTCGTCGTCGAACTTGACTCCCATTGAAGACAGCTGGTCGACCACACCCTGGAAATCACTCAAGTGATCCGTAATAGACACCCCATCTTTGTACCGCAGACCCATCATCGTCCGGATCAGGAACAACTTGTTTACCCCGGTCTTCTTCGCGTACAAAGACTCCAGCTTATCCCATAACGTCTTTGCGTGCTCAATATTGGCAACGTGGTTGTACACATTCTCGTCAACGAACTGCCTGATGTATCCACACACCTGTATATGCTCGAATTTCCAATCCTCCTCGAATTTATCACTGGGCTTCTCGGATGCAAATACGGGCAGATGCAGCTTCTTGACAAACAACAAATCTTTCATCTTGCTCCGCCAATAGTGATAGTTGGTGCCGTTCAGATTCACCATGCGCACCGGCTTCGCTTCCATCTCTCCTCTCTAGTTTGTCAACTTCTGACACCCTTCTGAATTCCAGAACCTGGCTCTGATGCCACTTTGTTGGAAAAGAAATACGAAAAACCTTTTTCCAAACTAGAGAGTACCTGCGAGAGAACCAAGCAAACAACGCACAAACCAAAACACCAAAACAACCACGCAGACACAGAGAATTTTTGACGTGGAAAACCCTTGCAGAAAAAACCACGGGACGATCGGACTCCAACCCTGAGAAGCTTCCACTAATAAAATAGAAGAATTACACCCTCTACAAACTTCTCCCGATCCAAATCGGATCTCCACAACACTTGGAAGCAAGAGCAATGATTACAAGGCTACGAAGAACAAGAACGACGAGTAGAGATTACCCGAATCCGATTCTCCTTCGAAAAAGACCTTCAATCCTCCGTCTTCTCTTCCAAAGTTGTAATGGCACTCTTGCCTCCTTCCTCTCTCTCTTTTCCTTTATTGTCTACAATTGTGTTACCTATGATTAGGGTTTGGAAATCCCAACTTAACACCCTAATCCCGCAACAAACCTGGACCGTTTGATTAGATCCAATGGTAAAAATTCATCCCAGATTTCCGCTCAGCCCCGACGATACAGAGTTCGGCCAGAACTCTGTGTCGGACAACCAGAACAAACCAGCAACATTCTGGAACAGCCAGACCGAGTTCGGCCAGAACTCGGCCTGGGACCGAGTTCGGCCCGAACTCGGTGGCTCCAGTCCAGAACCCCCCTCTTGTTAGCAGCAGCAGCAACTCCTCGTCGCCTACTTCCCGAGCTTCTTCGACATCGAACGGCGCTCGTCGCACTCCGGGATCTTCTCCACATAGGTTGGGAACCCCACCCACTCCAACAGTATTCGAGTAGTAGAACTAACAAATCTTTGGCACGTACCCGATAGAGATCTTTTTGTCTCTTCGTCGGTGGTGGAAGAGTGCTAGTAGTCGGGGCGAACGGCGTGTTCAACATCCAAAAGCTGGACAGAGAGAGAGAGAGAGGGAGGAAAAAGGGGGAATGATGAAAATTAGTGCGGGAAAAAGCTTTTTTTTTTCACTTTGTAACACTTGATCCTCTGTCACATGGAATTCATGTGACTCCTCTTTTTTAGTTTGTAACAATCTTTGCCACAGTTTTAAGTGCGACAAAATAATTAAAAAAATTACAAAATTATTATTTTAGTAACGATTTTGAATTATTGTAACAGTTATTACCATTACAATATTGTAACGGTAATAACTGTGACTAATCATAAAAAATGTGTTACAAATGGCTTGTTTTGGTGTGGTTACCCCAACTTGTCCTGATACTCCTAACTGATACTATTATCCATAGCAACACTCACTGACCTTATTCTGACATGCTATATCTAGCATAAGCTATTCATCTCAAAATTGATAGACCTGAATACTTGCACTCCCTAGACACTCCTGATGGCAGATACCAACTCACAACTATATATGTCCTATGCACTAAATAACCCAAAATGCCAACTTGGTACTAGTCCACCATACTGACGCACTACTGCTACCTCTAATACTCAGACTCCTATTCCATGATACCCATAAAACTCCCATATTGTACTTTACTTCATCTTTATGCAAAAAAAATTCCCATTCAATCCTCGATATTTTGGTTTCTTGATATGCATTCTATCAATCATTTTAGATAATCCCCAAGAGTCAATCATGTTCTCCCCCATAGTCTAACCAACTCACTTAATCCCTAATACTAGATGGCTACTCCTACTACAAGATTTAAACTTCACATCCAAATTTTACTTCTTGTCTCAAATTTAGTATACACCCTAATTGAATCTTCTGTCGCGCTTACGTATTCACATTTTCGCATGGATCAATCCTTATAATCATTTATCAATTTACCTCATCCATAACTACATAAATCTCGGTACTTGCTATGATTCTAACATCGCCAAACTTAAATTTTCAATATCCTTTTTATTATTAATAAAAAAAATTCTGAGAAATTTTATATATAATCTCCTTGATACTCCTATACTCTCAGACTTGGTTTAACTATCTATAAAGCTATACCCCCATACCAACCATTAATGATAGGAATCCTCACTGTAACTCATCCACTTACTTCCTCCACTCAGCAATGTCGATATTTTTGACCCTATAAACGTGCTGCGAAATAGGTTCTGCATCTAGTAGCAAGTCTATAAAGAACTGAACATCATTGTCAGGCGGCAAGCCTAGCAATTCCTTATCTTCCACAATAGTCCCACAAATAATACCACCACCCTGCTCAGCTGTGCCTTTGGCAAATTCAAACTACGTATCTATTGGAGGCGGAACAAAATTCTAACTCCTCTATAATCTATACCAGCATGGTGCCTACTCAACCAACCTATCCCATGTATAATGTCATAACTCGAAAGTGGCATTATGATTAATCGCACTCAAATCTCGGTCTCCTAGAGAAACGCTCCACCCCTAGCAACGTCACTAATCAGGGTAATGCCTATACTCTTACACTCACAGGTAGCTGGACACCTATAATACACTAGCTATCAATCCTATCTAGTAGACTACACACTGATGACCAACATGTGTATACGTATGCCGCACTCACATGATACCTATTCCTACATTGATACCTATTTTTAAAATATACATGAGACACTGATATCAACTCCGAGAATCACAACTAATACTCTACTCTCCCTTATACCCTTGGTACCTATATTAACTATATTGTCACTTACTATAGAACTATTTCTACCAAGGTACTTGTCACGACCCCTACCCGGTATAGAGGCACGAGTGCGTAACAGCGCCCAGCCTATGTCGCAGAATCGATGGTAGAACGCTATTCTAGGTCGCTCACTATAAATCACGCAATGTATATATATTGTACCTGTCATAAATCTCAACTCCGAATGGAGGACAAGTATAAGATATGATAATACTCAATCACAGTCTAAGTACGATAAGATATCATAGAATTCTAAATAACTATAAGACTCAACAAAGAACAACTAATATTAATATTCAAACATAACTCAAATACAATGACAAGATCTCTACTTATTACAATTCAAGTTCCAAACATGAAGTCTAAGACAAGTCCACTAAACTAGTCTCCCGATCACTCCTGAGAATTGGGACCCAAGGTAGCTATCCCCTCCTCACAAAAGTCCTCCAGGTCCTCTGTAAAATTTTATCAACGTATCCAGTCAGGATTGGAACGAGCACATCTCCTCAAGCAGTTCCAAATAAAATAGGGATATTTTGTAAAACCTCCCCTAAATAATGGGCTAATTTGCGAAATACCCCCTAAAGATCTCGAATTGGTAAAACCTCCTTTCCGTCAAGACGCTGTTTGATTTTGTATGACGTGGCAATCCGTGTGTGTTATTAAGTAAAAAAATAAAAGTTAGACGAAAATACCCCTGCAAATTAGTCCATTATTTAGGGGAGGTTTTGCAAAATATCCCAAAATCGGTGGAGGAGGAGAGGAGTTCGCCGGAGATCTCGGAGGAGAGGTCGGGGTTCCCTTTCAGCGCGGAGTTCTCTATAAACCCCCAATCAATCCAATCCAATCCAATCCTATCCAATTCTTCTCATTGCATCGTCCTCGTGAGCTTGCACTTGGAGATGAAGTTGTTCGGCGCGTAGTTCAAGCTACACAGCTTCAGCAGCTCGATCGACCGCTGCTTGAGCGACTGGTCGCACCCGCTCTGGATAACCTAGAGCAGCTTCGCCGCCAATCCGGCCTCCACCGCAACCCTGCCGCACTCGCCAGGATCGAGCTTGCAGACCGCCCAAAGAATCGACAATGCGCACTGCGTGCAGCTCTCCGAAACCCTCATCAGCAGCCTGACCACATTCGGGATCGTCCGGCCGCAGTCCTTCAGCGCCAGCCGGCCTTCCGGAACGCCCGAGAGGTTGTCGAAGACCTGCAGCGCGGGCTGCAAGCACTCCGGGCCGAGCTCCGGCAGCAGGTCTACGATCTGCGGGACCGCGCTGATGCCGACGACCAGATTCCTAAGCTCCGGGAAGCCGGATATGGTCTTGAGCAGGCGGAGCCCCGCGGTGGGGTGGCGCCTGTCCTTGACGAGCTGCAGGATCCCGACGAGGAGGCTAGGGCTGGAGACAAGCTCGGGGCGGAAGCCGTCCGCCTCCATGAGCGCCTCCAGGAGGCGCGCGCAGCTAGCCTTGGTGTCGGCGGCGCCCTCGTTGAGCAGGTCGATGACGAGGGAGATCTTGGCCGGATGCGCGAGGCCGGCGCGGGAGGCGACGTCGAGGGGGAGGCGGGCGAGGATGGCGACCGCCTCCGATCTGACGGCGTGGGAGGTGAAGGGGCCGAGGAGGGAGGAGAGGAGGGAGACGCTGGCGGCGGAGGAGGAGAGGGTCGTCCTGGTGGAGGGGTGGGAGGAGACGAGGGCGCGGAGCTCCCTGAGGGCGTGGAGGCAGGAGCGGCCCTTGGAGCGGCGGAGGGAGAGGGCGAGGTCGGCGCGCTTGCGGTGGAGGAGGTAGCGGCTGGAGAACCAGGCATGGAGGAGGTGGAGGAGGGTGCGGTTGGGGGTGAGGGAGCGATCCCAGAGGTCCTGCATGGTGGTGGGGCAGGTGGGGCGGCCGAGGGAGAGCTAGCGGAGGATGTTGGGGCGGTCGTAGGTCTGGCCCGTGCAGAGCGTGACGGGGTCGGCCATCGGCGCAAGGGAGATGGGGCAGATGAACACCGCCGGGACGTCGTCAGTGGTGGGGTCCAGCTCCTCGATCATCTCCGCCAGCTCGAGCTTCCTGCCGCCCCCGCGCCGGAGACGGGGGCGGAGCAGGGGGAGGGGGAGCCGCCGAGGATGCCGTCCTTCACGGCGGTCTCGACGTCGATGACGTGGCCGGAACTCCGCGCTGAAAGGGAACCCCGACCTCTCCTCCGAGATCTCCGGCGAACTCCTCTCCTCCTCCACCGATTTTGGGATATTTTGCAAAACCTCCCCTAAATAATGGACTAATTTGCAGGGGTATTTTCGTCTAACTTTTATTTTTTTACTTAATAACACACACGGATTGCCACGTCACCTAAAATCAAACAGCGTCTTGACGGAAAGGAGGTTTTACCAATTCGAGATCTTTAGGGGGTATTTCGCAAATTAGCCCATTATTTAGGGGAGGTTTTACAAAATATCCCAATAAAATATAAAGACTATAAAGCAATTATAGATAGTTATATTGATGAATCATAGAAAGTTTGAGATAGGTAATGAAATAGAATAACAGTTTAAAACAAGGAAGTAAATATAGTGAATAGGGAGATCATGGCAATAAAGACTGTAAAAATAGAGCTAACTGAAATAGAGTAATATGATATGAGTCCAGACAGTACAATGTAAGTCAAGTGTAGTTCCAGTGTAAGTACAGTAAGTGATTCTAGTAAGTGATTCTAGTAGTGATTTCAGTTTGTGATTCCAGTAGGTGATTCTAGTTAGTAATTTCAGTAGGTGATTCCAGTTAGTGATTCTAGTAATAGAGGGCGCCAGACAAGTAAAGTATGAGTGTCGCTTGCAATGGATCCAAAAATACTAATCCGTTTTGTGACAGAGAATCAAATAGAACTATACTAGAACTAAAATATAGTAATCATCAAGTAAATAAAAGAACTATCAGAGAATGTACTCGCCTGATACGTTGAGCGACTGATGTATACAGATGTCCGAACTGGAGTCGCAAGGTCCTATTTAGAATAATACAGGTTATAATATGTTCAATATATAATAATTGAAGTATACAATACAATCTACATGATTCTGGGTCATTCTAGGTCAAAGTCAACTCTGGTCAACCTTTTGTAAAATCAAGTCAACATCTAGGGTTTGGTCAAACTCTAGTCAACTATATGATATACTAACTCATAACTAACCATAGGCTAATCATCCTAGGATGCCACAATACTATGTCATATATACATCAAGCCTATAGCCTAAACATATATAAGCCCCTCATATATAATGTATCTATATACATCAACTATATATATATATATATATATATATATATATATATATATATATAATATATATAATATATATATATATATATTTTTTTTTTTTTATTTTTTATATATATATAATATATATATATATATATATATATATATATATATATATATATATATATATAATATAATTATCCTATATGTGAACTCTCAACACATAAATAAATATATATATATATATATATATATATATATATATATATATATATAATATAATTATCCTATATGTGAACTCTCAACACATAAATAAATATATATATATATATATATATATATATATATATATATATATATATATATATATATATATATATCCCACATAATTATCCTATATGTGAACTCTCAACACATCCACATACACTAGGGCATCCAATACTACCTAAGTATCTTTGTATCCTAACTTATACCTTGACATTATACATACCCACTCAAACTACTAGGACAACACACCCACACTTACATAATATAATTAAAACATCCTATATACATACATGCCTTATTTATTTATACCTATATGTATATAATACTCATACATATGCTTAAGGCATTTCCTAACTCATCTATGTAACCACCCCTTCACAACCCAAACAAACAAATCCCTTATACTTATATGTTACCAAGATCTACTCACCCGTCTATATGTCCCTTTCTTAAACTCTTCTAAGGAAAACCTACAAGTAAGTACTAATGCCATATTCTACGCACTCAACTGCTCACACAAAACTCTATTACTGAACAGCCAACCCTCTAGCCCATGGCATGTTGACCAAGTGCAAGCTAATCAACCAAGGCAACTGTTTCCAACTCCACACACCCAGGCCTCTCTCTACCTTCATACACTTCACTCCTACCATCTACACTGCTATAACTGCACCTGCAATTTGCTAAGCTTGCTGCCCTGTAGAGTGCAATACATGTGGCTGCAACTGCTTTGTTCTTCCTTTCTTCACTGTCTATAGGCATATGTAGGAAACTAAATTCCTATGCATTCCCTCTTCTCCTACTCAAGCCTTGCCACACCCACACATGGATACATAACCAACCAAATCTGACATGGACTGAACTATAAGTTAACATGGTCAGGTACATATCTAGTCTATACATAGCCTATATTTTCCTTCTCATCACTAACACATCCTCACCCTCTAACTCTTACAAAACCACTTTAACTAACACACTCAACTCACTGACCCCTCACACAATGATCTGAACAAATGAACAAGGGACTAAACATATATACTAAATGGTCTGATTAGGAATGCTAAAGTAAGGTGAGTAAGGAATAGAATCACCTCTCATGGCTACAAACATCAATTGTACCACTGATAGTCCCCTATCCTTCCTACTAATTTGCTAATCTACTGCCACATTCATACACACATGCCTCCCTACTCCTAATCCACTCACTAACCCTTCCTTTCCCTAACACTCACCTCTAATACATGTTTGGTCCTCCCTCATCTAAATAATTAATACACAGCCCGTTCATTATCTGATACCAAGGATACATGAAAGATGCAATGTATGATGACTGAACTAAAGAGCTTTCTACTAACATAATGAGAAATTAGGCTGAACATCTTGTTCAAGGATTGAACTTGAGGTATGTAGAATGAACGTAGGTGCCTGAATATAGAAGGAATGATCTGACACTTAAGCTATGGACTACCTAAGTTATCAAGGAACTGAACTAATAATAGATGGGGACAGAACAATAATCCAATGGAAGCACAAGTAAACAGTGAAGCACTCAAGGGAAGGTTCATCACCTATAATATGGACTACGCACTAAGGGGGAGTGCTCACGAGCTCAAGGACACGACAAATCAGATATAGGATAAATCCTGAACCCAAGGTAAATTGGTCGGGCAAAGGGAGGTAGGACAGCACATGTATTAGACTGATACATAAACTAATATGGACAGAGATCATAAAATGGGACTGGTATGCTATCCTTGGCTATACAGGGATTAGTTATAATTGCAATGAGATAGAATAGGACTGAACCAAGTATGAAGACAACATACACAACCCAAAACCACGACTGAACATATAACCCCTCTTCGAATTGGACTGCACCAAGCAAGGGGGTGTGAACTGTCTGATGCATGGGTGTGTGCAGAGAAAAACAAGTGTGTGCAGACATGTGTGAGTGTAGTGAAGTGAGGGTGAAGTGTCAAGTGAAGTATGCACAGCAATGAGGGGGCTTCGACTGCACAGATTAATGTCTATAGGCCATGGCACAGCTCAAACTGGCCATGGATCGAAGCCTCATGCCTAGGATCTAATGTCAGTCACTAGACCAACCTATATCTGTAGTTAGATAGTGGAAACAAAGTGTGTCGAGGGAGAACAGGGCCTGTGGCAGCAGGGGGTATACTATTCACAGTGTATTCCCTGGCCGAGTGTCCCCGTGTCCAATTCAACACACCAAAACATATCAAATTTACCTCAGTCCAACACCATTGTAATCTACATATAATTAGCTATCCAAAAATATAATTAGTTCAGAAATTGGTGATAAAAACTTCCTATAGGGTATTTCGTCGAACACTTGAGACACGTATCCGATACTCCTGTGATACACACCCCAAATATATTCGAATTCGAACCAAACTTAACCTAATACTAGGGGGACCCTAAATGAATGCATCTATGGTGAGAAAACAGAAATTCAATAGGTTTAGAGGCTCTTACCAATTGGGAGTTGGAATTCCAATGAAACTCATCTTGCAAAGTTTTCCCACCAAATTCAGTAGTCAAATTGCTCCAAATCCTTCCTAGCTAGACAATAGAGGTCTCCTCTCATCAAGAGGAATAGTTTACAATTGGTTTGGATGAATTTGGAGTTGATTTGGTGAAAGGGGCAAATTAGGGGAAGAACACAAATTAGGGCTAGGGTTTTTATGAAAGGGGGAAGAAGGGTGCTAATGTTGCTTTAAATGGGAAGGGGAGACGCTTGTGTGGCCGGTCAAGGGCTGCCCTAGGTTTAGGTTTTGGTGAAATTGGCTAAATGGCTTCCTAACATGTAATTTAAAGCCCCTTAAGGGAAAGGCCCAATGTGGCTTAAGTTTTAAATCACTAAATAGGTTCTAATTGTCATTCTAGCTAGATTAGAATCTAACTTAAGTTGTCTAATCTCTCTAAAAAGTGTCTATGGTCATGACTAACCTTTAATCAATGTAGTTATAAGGTTTCACCTAACAAGACACTAATACAATTCATTAATTTAAATAATAATAGAATAATAAAAGTTTTTACCAATTAATAAAATACCCTTATTCTAGAATGTGGTGGTGACAATACTGCACTATGAATCATCTCTAGATTGTTGCCTATAGCTCACAAGCCCAACCAGGAACCACTCACAACCTACAAGCTATACTCCTAACAACCAATATTGATACTCAAATATACAGACTTATCTACAAGCTACCAAGCTACTACACCATCAAAGGAACTTTAGAGATAACTGAATAAAATCCTACAAGGAATTGGACTAGAGTAACTAAGGATATTTATATCCTGAGCTAATAAGGTGATGGAAATAAATTCTATTATAACAGAAATGGAATGATAGCGATAATATGTTAAGAACAAATTTAAGATACAATCTGATAATCATATATGTCTATCTATAATCATGTTACCCAAAATATTCGCCACGCCATTAAGCATAGCTGTAATAAATGATCGAGTCCATAACTAAGGTATATACTTCTATAATTATGTTATCTAGAATTCTCAGCACGCCAACCGGTATGGCTACGAAAAACTCCAAATTCACTAACTAATATAAGTATATCTAAAGTTAGGTTCTATGTCTTTGCCACGCCAGCTAATATGGCTATGATAAACTTTAGACCCCATAACCAAGGCAGATATTTACCTTTCATACTGTCTTCGTCAACTATGTCATTGGAATATACCTTAACTTGGTCCATAAAATTCATCTGATATAAAATCAAAATCAACAACAAACTCCAAGGATAAAATTCAACAATGACCACCAAGAATGAAATTCAACAACGAATAAGGAAGAGTAGATGGAGACAAGTGAAAACAGACTCCGAGATAGAGTTTATAGTGAGATTCTCAAGGGCCGTCCCAAAAATCTCTCAAGGAACCCTAATCATGATTGAGTAACCTCTCATCCTATTATCATATTTTCTATGTCCTATCACAGGCTCACAGTAGTACAACTAAGTCATTGCACTACCACGATATCGCATTACTTGTGAAGCCTGACCTGTATGGGTCAGCACTAAAAACGTTTCAAGACCCCCACCCGATATAGGGGCACAACTGCATGACGATGCCTAGCCTATGCCGCGACATCGACAATAGAACGCTATCCAAGTCTACTATGTAGACTAACAATATGTATCATAACCTGTCAAGATATCTCAACTCCAAACGGAGGACAAATAATGATAATATTTATGCTCAATTATAATGACTATAAGGAAGATAAATGGCATGACAAAGACATGATATCATGATATGAAATATCCAGAGAAAGTCTAACATAAATATAACACAAATCCAAAGAGAGTCTAATAGTCAACTATCCCAAATATAAGTCTCTAATAATAATATGCCAGGAGTTATAAAGCTGGAGACAAATACAGTATAATTATAGCCTAACTAAGTCGCTAATAAAGCCTCCTCAGCTGGAGCTAAACCCTCCTGAATCAGTGTCTCATGGTCTACGTCTACTACATCCTGTGTGTCACGTCCCGCTCCCGTAGGAGCGATCGTCCTCGCTAAGGCGTGATGCCGTACGAGCCTAGATTGCGCTCGTGCAAGGCGGGTTCCATAACAGCCGATTTTAGCGGCTGCGACGGGGTCGTCGCACAGAAGTCCCATACAGAGACATTGAACATACAGCGGAAATTTAGAACAAATACAACTTATTCAACAGAAAGCTCTTTATTGATATTGATATGAAGATTACAATGGGCGCAAGGCCAAGATTACAATCACTCAAATCCACTCATCTCACATTACAATCACTCAGCTCTCTCTCTCATCTCTCAAAGTACATTCTCTCAAAGTACATTTGCTTGAGCCAGCGGAAGCTTCGGAAGGCGACGTCCATACATTATGTCCCGTATAAGTCTTTACTCCATGCGACCGCATGCTTCGAATCGCTAAGGAACTCCGTGCCTCGACGCATCCAAGCGAACTCCGTGCCACGAGCTTCTACCTGTGCCTGCACATGAAAACTATGTGGGTGTCAGTACTCAACTGTACTGTTGGAATGAGCTCCTCGCCCACCCATACAAACCCAAGATGTTTGATTTACTTTTGTGCAACTTAGTCCCCTTTATGATTTTCTTTCTACTCTTGCCTTAGGATCAGTTTTAGGACCGACGCCTTGGCCTATTCCATGTCTCTAGACCATCTCGTGCTTGCAACGACAATGTTGACTCATACCTTGCCTCAAGACCCTTCTCGTGCCATCAACGTTAACCTATCGAGTTGTGTTTGCCTTGCGGCTTAAAATCAGAGATGCAACTACGTGATGGGGCTCCATTTTCGTGTGACCGTGCTTCAAATCCTTTATGCCGTGCCTCGCAACTATGTGCGACTCAACCATATTGCCGCCTCGCGGCCCTTGCTACTTTGACCACCAGCTAGCCCAACCAAGACTTGTGAATGTTAGGGTCACTCAACCAACTTTGCCTGGCGGCAGTTTTCTGACTTAAACTCAAATACTGAACCAACTTAAGCAACTTATATGCCAACAACTCAAGACTTGATGCCACATCTCGTGCCGAAGCACGACGCCTATGTTGAAACCTAATCTTAGGCCCAAACTTTGTGTTCTAACTGTACACACCTTCAACTCAACTCAATCCAAAGGCATACACGCGGTTAGCCGCTATTTGCCGACATCTATATGAACTTGGCCACTAGCATCACAAGCTATACCTTGACGTATAGTTTTGTTATTCGATATCCTTTCAGCACAAGGTAGCGATCTCCGCTGAAAGTCCTCGACTAGCCTGAGCGGGAGCGTACTCCCAGCACGACTATACCCTGTTCCCTCCTAGGCCGAGTCGGCTCCATGGCCCAGGGTTACCGCTCGAGGGTTCATCGCCCTTGTCGACAAGTTGTCAAATGACCATGCAAGACTCGACACAAACTGACGTCTCACACAGTCATTCCTCTACCAAAACCAAGACTTCTATCCTTGAGACCCCTCGACGACCCACGGTCGTGAGCATTCCTTTCCATGAGACCCCTCGATGACCCACGGTCGCGAGCATTCCTTTCCTTGAGACCCCTATCATTTGGTTCAACTCATGAATGCCTATTTGATAGTTCTTTCTCAAAACTCACTTTGAATCAATTGTGATCCTTGCCTTAAACACTAAGCCCGTGCATCGTGCCTTAAGCCAATCGTGCTCTGTGTGACACTCATGCCCAAGTCGACGGGCCTTGAGATCGTGGGACTACTTAACTTGACAACCGCATAATGAGCGGGACAGCACTTGGAATAACTTAGGTCAACCGGCATAACTTTGCCTAACTTACTCAAGCCTACAACTTTACCCAAAGGACGAGGAAAGTCTATGCCAAGCCTTGCGCAGTGGAAGCGTGCATGCTTTATCAAGCATTTACGCGGGCGACGCCTATGACTTAGGCTAACTCTTAGCTTTTGCATCGAAGACCAACTTTCCTTCTCCCAAGCCACGGGACGAAGGACCGAGTGTCATTTTCAAAGCACGTCGTGCACCAACTCTAAGCTGACCGTTGGACCTTTTTCCATGTTCTAACTCATTTCGACCCGTCGGGATTATTCCCTTGGCTATGTGGATTCGTCTCTTTTATTATCAAGCCTATTGTGCAAGTTGAAAACACACGATTTATTATGTGAAGGCTAAGATGAGGCAATTTTACCAAAACTACCCCACCTGAGCGAGCGGTCGCCTCGACCGAGCGATGTCTTCCAGCAGCCGTTGCAAGGCTAAGGCCGAACACCGTCGGCGTTTCAATTCCTCCGATTGACTGAGCGGGACGGGGCACTACATCATACACCACTCAGAAAAAGTTTCGTCCTCGAAACTAACTGAGTACACTTATCGACTTATCACTTTACTCAACATTCAAAAACTCTCACACACAAATCTCCTATATCTTACTCAAATCCGAGCCACGCTCGTGCTACCCTCAATCCTTTCTTCAAAACTTACGATCTCAAAATCCTCGATACTTCCTCGTTCCTCAAATCTTACTTGAATTCAACGTATCACTTTGTATGGATCGTGCACATATCTTAGGCGTCCCCAAAATACATACATTTCAACGAAGCCTCGTGATAGCGAATCTCTCCATCACCACTCGAGTCGGATCGTGCACGCATTCAAGCGTCCTTGATATACATGCATGTCAACCGAGCCTCATGAGTGGTGCCTTCACCATTCCTATCGCTCCGCATCGGAACGTCTGCCTAACTGCTAGGCTATATCTTTCCGTCAGTATTGGAATCATAGTTCCCAAACAACGATATCAATACCGACCCCATCCTAAGGTCAAACCAAGTTGATAGTACGGGATTTTCTACCCAAGCTCGCATCACTCTGATTTCTAAACTTTGAGCATAGATTGCCTACACACATCCCAACATTTCGTCGTACGGGGTCTGAGTCATTCAGCAAAGCCATCCTATGATAACTTACGTTTCAACCAATTCCTTAACAAGAACGTATCGCTCGTTCATCAAGCCATTTTGTATAGTCTATCCCTTCAAACACGTTCGATATAGTTTGCCTATCAATCCTTTTCAAGTCAATCACGCTACGACATAATTTATTGCTAACCAAATTCTATATTCCATATTTCCTAAGTCATCTATTCCAATTCACGTAATCGATCATGAGGTCGTCTAGCTTAACAATATATTGTGTCCCGATCTCACACGAGTCAGATTTTCCACGGTGGGTATGAATCACCATGCACGCTCCCGCAGGATAATCATCCTTATCGGGACGTAACTCTTGTTTTGCGTCTAGACTAGTTCATTCTCGATGCGCGGATTGGACCTACTCAATCCTCACGTTTCTTTCATTCATCAGTCGCAAGTCCAAACATCCTCGAATTCACCTTCGCGTCAAACCGACAAGTCGAGATAATCAACGTTGTCGCGTCCTGGTTTTCCAAGTTCGATCATTCCCGCGACATGAATCACCATGTCAGCGCTCACGCGGAACAATCGCACCAAATCCGATGCAATACATGTACGAGGCTGGAGTTGCGCTCGCGCAAGACAAGATCGTCGACGTTGTGGCTATCAACGTAACCATCAAGATACGATCATTTTTATCCAACATTCATCTCGATTAAAATCCTAAGTATCACATCCAACCGAACAATAACACTTGCACGATCGTCATTCGTCGAGTCAGAGTACCCCCGAGTTATCGCATATCGATCTTTGATACGCCTCAATACCATCGATGACATGCGTAACCTGACGATCTTCCTTTGCAACAAGTTCCGAGTCGTATGAATGATGCTATCGTCCGACTAGATAATCTCCTCGACATTCAAATTCAAGTTCGATCATTATCCCTCGAACCATTCACGACATCAATTTCCTCGAACCAATTTTATGTATTGTTCATTCGTTTATCTCAAGTCATAGGCCAATGCATTTCCTCAATCGTATCGTCCCTTTGTTAACTCAATCATCGAGCAACATTCAATCCAATCCTTAAAGTCATTTTCAAATATTCGAATCAAACTTTTCACGCACGCTATCTTCTCGTCGTGCTAACTTTTCGTATATGATCCGTTTTGATTTCCTCGATCAAGTCATCCATTCGTACATCCTAACTTTTCTTCGATTCAGTTTCATCTACTCGATCACTTTCGCGTTTCATAATTGCACAAATCCTCAATCTCGTGCACGTTCCGTGCACGTCAATTTCTAGGTCGTTCGAATCAACTTATCAAACTTCAAGACAACAACTCACTCCATCGTACACGATCTAAGGCTTTGTGTATGTGCGACGCTTGCTGCTAGACTCATCGATACCCTGAATCCCCAATCGATCGACATCCCTGAGGCTATCGCATACACCACTCAGGGATGAAGTCATTCAATAAATTCTTAAAACTATCCTTCGATTCACAATCTACTTCCTCGAATTTCCGTCCGAACGATTCCTTAAATTTCAAGCACGCTCACCTATATCGCACCGACGTTATCGTCGCTCGATAGCACCCCTGTCGATAGTCATCCCACTTGCTCAACCAAGTCCAACCCATCCTTGTTCGAAACATTATGAATCCCGCACCCGACTTTGCTAAGGTCGACACAACTTTGGTGTATATGCCCAGCCCGACTTAGCCATCCGTGCTTACGCAAATCATCTTTTTGGTTTATCAAAAACTGTTCTCCTATGTTTTGCAAAATAGATAGACTTATTGTATGGACATCTCGTAGGACAATTAAGAGAGAGCGCACAAATGATATCAACTTTACGGAAGCAACAATTCAGAGTTTGCGGAACAACGGAGTTAAAGAATTCAATCGGTAGTCCAAGGACGTAAAGCCGTGCTCTGATACCATTATGTCATGCCCCGCTCCCATAGGAGCGATCGTCCTCGCTAAGGCGTGATGCCGTACGAGCCTAGATTGCGCTCGTGCAAGGTGGGTTCCATAACGGCCGATTTCAGCGGCTGCGACGGGGTCGTCGCACAGAAGTCCCATGCAGAGACATTGAACATGCAGCAAAAATTTAGAACAAACACAACTTATTCAACAAAAAGCTCTTTATTGATATTTATATGAAGATTACAATGGGCGCAAGGCCAAGATTACAATCACTCAAATCCACTCATCTCACATTACAATCACTCAGCTCTCTCTCATCTCTCAAAGTACATTTGCTTGAGCCAGCAGAAGCTTCGGAAGGCGACATCCATACATTATGTCCCGTATAAGTCTTTACTCCATGCGGCCGCACGCTTCGAATCGCCAAGGAACTCCGTACCTTGACGCATCCAAGCGAACTCCGTGCCACGAGCTTCTACCTGCGCCTACACATGAAAACTATATGGGTGTCAGTACTCAACTGTACTGGTGGAATGAGCTCCTCGCCCACCCATACAAACCCAACACGTTTGATTTACTTTTATGCAACTTAGTCCCCTTTATGATTTTCTTTCTACTCTTGCCTTAGTATCAGTTTTAGGACCGACGTCTTGGCCTATTCCGTGACTCTAGACCATCTCGTGCTTGCAACGACAATGTTGACTCATACCTTGCCTCAAGACCCTTCTCGTGCCATCAACGTTAACCTATTGAGTTGTGTTTGCCTTGGGCTTAAAATCAGAGACACAACTACGCGATGGGGCTCCATTTTCGTGTGACCGTGCTTCAAATCCTTTGTGCCGTGCCTCGCAACTATGTGCGACTCAACCAAATCGCCGCCTCGTGGCCCTTGCTACTTTGACCACGAACTAACCCAACCAAGACTTGTGAATGTTAGGGTCACTCAACCAACTTTGCCTTGCGACGGTTTCCTGACTTAAACTCAAACACTGAACCAACTTAAGCAACTTATATGCCGACAACTCAAGACTTGATGCCACATCTCATGTCGAAGCATGACGCCTATGTTAAAACCCAATCTTAGGCCCAAACTTTGTGTTCTAACTGTACACACCTTCAACTCAACTCAATCCAAAGGCATACACGCGGTTAGCCGCTATTTACTGACATCTATATGAACTTGGCCACTAGCATCACAAGCTATACCTTGACGTATAGTTTTGTTATTCGAGATTCTTTCAGCGCAAAATAGCGATCCCCGCTGAAGTTCCCGACTAACCTGAGCGGGAGCGTACTCCCAGCTCGACTATACCCTGTTCCCTCCTAGGCCAAGTCGGCCCCATGGCCCAGGGTTACCGCTCGAGGGTTCATCGCCCTTGTCGACAAGTTGTCAAATGACCATGCAAGACTCGACACAAACTGACGTCTCACACAGTCATTCCTCTACCAAAACCAAGACTTCTATCCTTGAGACCCCTCGACGACCCACGGTCGCGAGCATTCCTTTCCTTGAGACCCCTCGACGACGCACGGTTACGAGCATTCCTTTCCTTGAGACCCCTATCATTTGGTTCAACTCATGAATGCCTATTTGATAGTTCTTTCTCAAAACTCACTTCGAATCAATTATGATCCTTGCCTTAAACACTAAGCCCGTGCATCGTGCCTTAAGCCAATCGTGCTCTGTGTGACACTCCTGTCCAAGTCGACGGGCCTTGAGATCGTGGGACTACTTAACTTGACAACAGCAGAATGAGCGGGACAGCACTTGGAATAACTTTGGTCAACCGGCATAACTTTGCCTAACTTACTCAAGCCTACAACTTAACCCGAAGGACGAGCAAAGGCTATGCCAAGCCTTGCGCAGTGAAAGCGTACATGCTTTATCAAGCATTTATGCGGGCGACGCCTATGACTTAGGCTAACTCTTAGCTTTTGCATCGAAGACCAATTTTCCTTCTCCCAAGCCACGGGATGAAGGACCGAGTATCATTTTCAAAGCACGCCATGCACCAACTCTAAGCCGACCGTTGGACCTTTTTCTATGTTCTAACTCATTTTGACCCGTCGGGATTATTCCCTTAGCTATGTGGATTCGTCTCTTTTATTATCAAGCCTATTGTGCAAGTTGAAAACACACGATTTATTATGTGAAGGCTAAGATGAGGCAAGTTCACCGAAACTATCCCACCTGAGCGAGCGGTCGCCTCGACCGAGCGATATCTTCCAGCAGCCGTTGCAAGGCTAAGGCCGAACGCCGTCGGCATTTCGATTCCTCCGATTGACTGAGCGGGACGGGGCACTACATTGTGGGCCGTAGTAGGTAGGGCAACCATCATCTGAATTGTTTAAAAAATATATCTAGTTAGGATCGGAGCGAAGTACACCTCTATAACAGTTCCAGTAAATGATAATGACCATGTAAAGTAAATAGAGAAAATATACAAGATAAAATAATTTGTACATGAATGTAACATATATGGAAATGTTGTAAATAAACAGGAGAACATAAATATACAATAGATAGAAAGTAACTACCTAAATGAGTGAGTACTAGTTTCAACATATGATCGGCTTAGGAAATTGCAGGGGAATATATGGCTTGGTTAATCATACGTGCGGTATATTATTAACACTAACGGGAAAAAATATTATGCACGAGAATGGTATGATCACATATCTACACTACTACTCTCTGCCCTCGACTGGTAAAGTAGATCCAGCTATGGTACGTTACGACATAGGATTCTCTGAGAAGGTCACAAGCCTTCGCAGGAATTGGTGTCTATACAATGCACAAGAACAACAATAGGGCTTGCATAGGATATACCAAGACATACAAGGAATAACATCTTCTAACAGGATACAGGAAATACCAATCTGTGTAACCAATGTGTCCAGAGATCAAGGATATCTACATTAAATACAAGAAACAGAGAAAATATCATAAACATAAAATTATCAAAGAATGTACTTGCCTGAGATCCGGTGTAAAGTATCAACAGTGTCCGATACGGTGCCTCGAAGACCTAAATATAGAATATCAATGTCAATTGGTATTTTAGAACCATAAACAAGTTATACTATCTTAATGCTAGGTCTTTAAGTCATTTCTAGGTCAAACGAGGTCAACTAGGTTAATCTAGGCCATACCTAGGTTTTTAGGTCCATACCTTGACATACCAAGATATTCTAGTCTATATTAGGCCAAACCCTATGCAATTAACTATATTGTACCTAGCTATACCCTATGATACAATACCTTAGCCATTGCCCCAATATCCTATGCATAAGCCTATACCTTAACCCAAGGTAAACTCAAACCTAATACCCTATCCAAGGGTAAAAATCAATTACCTTACTTATTACCTACTTAATATACTCTATGACATAAGTATTACCTATTACCAACCCTTACATGTATAGAAATATCCCAATACATTACCTGTTACCAATATCCTTGGATTATTCCCATTACCTATACCAAAAGCATTAACTACACCAAAAACATACACTTATCAACCCAATATCAATCCGTTTACCTATCTCATATCCTAGGCATTACCTATATGTATAATGAGTCTAAACATTACCTACACTACGCCTATACACAGTCAATGCCTATATCAAATTCCTATTACCTAGGACCTCATACCTAATACTTTATCACCCATTACCTCAAAACTCTACCTACGAGTCCACTAGCATATACCTACATAACTCAACTATGTCCTGTCCTTGCCTTACCTAACACCCACCCAAACACAAACAACTTACACACACAACATACACCCACTCACATTTAGTAGTACTGCGGCCCCTCACTCCCACTCTACCTACTGTTGTTACTGAATCTCTCTTGCAACCCCCTCCCAAACCCGTCACACAGGTAGGGTCGTGCACCTATGTGCACTGCTGCCTAGATGCAACAAAACCAAACAATAGGCTTGTACAACCCCTTTCACTAGAATGAACCTATGACTTCCCCCCAACCTGTAGTCTAACCTACTACTACTATCCTACTGCTTGATTTACTGCTGCAAAGACCTTGCATTCCCTTCTTAGCATGGCATTGCCTGCTATTAGCCTTTGGCAGACATTGTTGTATCCTTATTGATTCCTACACAGCGCTAGGCTTAACCTGCCACAAACCAAGTTCTCCTCCGTCTTCTTCTCTTGCTCCTACACTAGAGCACAACAGTGTATTACTGCTGTGTTGCCACATGTGTGTTTTTCCTTTTCCCTACTCTCAAAACATACAAACATGTACTCATATTTTCATATACACTTGACACACAATCCTATATAATACCAATGTCCCTACGGCCCTATAAACATATACACTCTATATATATGCACACCCACTCTACATTATTGAACTATCTTTATGTTTACAATATTTACCAAGATATCTATCTATTAACCTATATATCGATCCCCAAGTAGGCACACAACCACACTACACTATGGATGCATATAGCCACTCAATGTATAGGCTTTCACTCACAAACATACAAGATACATATACACACACACACACACTATAGCATATACACATGTCTAATGAGGGCATATACACATGTGTATCCGCAAGACACACACACATAGGCCTAAACACAAATACTTGGTGTGCACCACCCTCGTATCGCACTAGTCTTCGATACACTTGTGATACGGCCAAGATATCTATACCAAACCATATCCGAATCCTACTAAAACACATGAGCAAGCCTAATATATATATGAACATAATTAGTGCAAATCGAAGCTAGTGTTAAGCGTCATGTGTAATTGGACATGTGTACCACAAGTGTTAGAGCAAAAAAACCCCGAAATGACCTCGTGTCCTCCTATATAATGATACGGCCTACACGTATCCAATTGGGGACACAAATCTAGACACACACAACAAAATCCAATATAAATATATTTAATAAACCAAATGATAAATACTTGGCGGACCTTTCTCGAAATTCCCCCAAATTTGGCACAAAATCTAATATGACCTTCATATAAAGAGTCATTTGAGTCTCAAACTTTCTTCTATGGGTAGTCCTAGTCCATGGGTGAATTCCTAAGGACCAAATAGCACAAATAGAGGCTAATTAGAGAGAGAAATGAGATGTATACCTATTGGGAGATAGATTTCCAATGAGAAGCCAAATGGATATGATCCAGACACGTAGCTCTTAGCAAATGGACTCCTCTTCTTATGCTCCTAGTCTCCAAGCTCCTAGGCTCCTTCTAGTAAAGAGAATAATAGGGATGGATGAGAGGCTGAGTGGAATTTGAGAGGGATTGGTGGAGGAATTACTCAAATTGGGAAGAACACCAAAATAAGAAGAATGGAAACAATAGAATGAAATGAGAAAGGATGGAGTCCCCTCCTATAATGGTCGACTAATATAGCTAGGTTAAGCCAATCCAAAATGTCTAACATGCCCCTAAAGCTTGTCATGTGGGCTAATTAATACATGGAAGCTTCTGTACCTATTTTGGTAACTAGTCTAATCCTAATTTAATTAAATGGTCGTGACTAATGGGTCTAATTGGGCCTAGTCCAATGAGTTGGTCCATGAAGCATGTCATGCTAATTGTTGGGCTCTAATCTAGTATCTAGTCTAACTGGTTCACTAACACAAGTGTAACAAATAGGGTAGCCACTAACCGCAATAACTAACACAATATTAATAAATAAATGTTCACAATATTATATAAATATGAAATGATAAAATTATTCCGATTTGGAAAAGTTGTAGTTACAATACCTATCCTCCATGCAAGCTACCACATAAATCCTTTGCATAGCCCCTACAGCTTCAAGCCCCTTACAAAATTCTCACACAGGAACCCCTACCTCTACTGCAACTCCCTGCACCAACACATATGCACTCACACTATCCTCCATTGCACCAACACACACATACTGCCTACACATTATTTTTTCCAATACCCTGTTACAGCTGCTGATATACAGCATTGCTGCTACTGTGGCTTGAATATGCTACTACCAAGCAATAATTAATTGCTGCTACCTTGCTACTAATAACCCTGCTGCAGTTGCTTCTTCATTACCTGTAGTAGTTGCCATCTGCTACTGTTCTAATTGATTATACTACTGCTATGTTGTGCACATCTGTTATTCTCGGGGCTTGATCAAAGATGGAAAAACTGATGCAATCGAGATCTGAGATGTCACACAAAAACTTTGCAGTGATCAAACTCAAGATCTACGATGGTACAATAAAACAAATAGCCAAATTACAATCTGAAGGAGGAAAATAGAGAAGAGAAGATCTCTCGTTCTTCCTCGCAAACGTGTTGCAATTGGGACAGAACGAGTTACAATAATCTGGAGAAAGATTAGATGAAGAAGAGTTGCTGGGGTGTCAAAACACCGTTGCTCAAAGCAAGATTCGCCCCATACGATCTGCTTCCAGGAACCAGCAAGTTGAAGAACTTGTGGAACGCTCGAAGTCACCTCTGTTCTGACTCCTCGGATGGACTTGCAATGGCGACAACAGCTCTCTCTCTCTCTCTTTCTCCTTTTCTGACTTGTATTTTCGTGGTAACCACAAAGGAGGCCAGAAGAGAGTATTTATAGAGAGAGGGTGGAAACCCTAGCCGCCACTTCAGTTACGGAAAGATTGAATCAAATCACAAAAAGATAGCAACGAATTAATTCTAATCCCACAAAGATAGGAACGAAATTAATTCAAATCCCACAAAGATAGGAACGAAATTAATTCAAATCCTACAAAGATAGGATCTGAATTAATCGCATTGATTCATCCTTTCCATAACTGATTAATAATCTGCACAGTCAGCATAGCCCTCCATGCGGCAGCAGCAGCAGCAGCCTGGCCGTATGGGCCGCTTGGGCCGCATGGACCACATGAGCCGCATGGACCGCATGAGCCGCATGAGCCGCATGGCCACATGGCCGCATGAGCTGTATGGACCACATGGACCGCATGGACCGTATGAGCTGCATGGACCGCATGGACCGCACGGCCGCATGAGCTGCATGGACCGCATGGCCGCATGACCGCATGGACCGCATGGCCGCATGAGACGCATGAGGCCGCATGGCCGCATATGAGCCGCATGACTGCTGACGTGCTAAGTGCAAAGTACGCCAACAAAATGCCACATTATGCCTCATGAGCCCATGAGCCGGAGTCCGAGTCTGAGTCCGAGTCCGAGTCGCTAAGCCCCGTTGGGGCTTTGCATCAAATGGAATTAATCCAAAAGAATGACAAAAGCATTAATGCTTAATCCTTGGAGCCTTATTCTTACCTCCTTGTAAAATCACCCACATGGTTCCCTCCTTAGGGTCACCACCCCATGTGCATCTCTCAACAATACACCCAAGTATATATGTTGAGATAACTCATGGTGTATTTTCGATGTGGGACTAAAATTTACAAGGCATGTTGAGAGCAAGCTCTCTCCATGTAAAGAAAGCACCAACAATCCCCCACATATCACAACATATATATGTGTCCAGGGTTGAGCGTTCCCCACAGTAACTGTCCATTTTGCATTAGAATAGATGTCGCTGACGACTTGAATCTTCCCGCATGGGTTAAATAATAATATGATACAAGAATGGACTACGCCTTGAATTCTGCACCACAATTGTAATTCTTTCCACTCACAAAGTGTAGTTACGTGTGCTTCTGGCTGCACATTAAAGGCCCTGTGCCAGCCTGGTTTCAGTGTATAATTTTGGGCGTCTATAAGTTTACCCTCAAGAGACGGCCTGATATCTCTTTCCACACACTATAGGTGAGTTCTTTATTAAAGAGATATGGCATGAAGCCTGGCGCTTCCTTGCGGTGCTACGCCGCTATGACATGGCCTGAAGCCGAGGCATTACCCCTACCTGGGAACCTCATCGTAGTGTCATACTACTGTAGCATGAGGTCACAAGCCTTTTTGTAGTGCCAAACTACCCAGCATGAAGCCTAAGGCTTCCTTGCGGTGTTACGCCGCAACGACATAGCTTACAATGCCGAGGCTTTACCCCTACCTGGGTACCTCATCATGGTGTCGTGCCACTATAACATGGGGCCATCCTCCCCTTTGTAGTGCTGTCTACAACTCTTTAATTACGTCATACAGCATTAGGCTACCTGCCTATTTGCGGTGCTACGCCGCTGTGACTTGGCTTGCAAAGCCGAGGCATTACCCCTACCTGGAAACCTCATGGTGGAGTCACCCCACTGTAGCATGGAGTTTCACTCCTTGTAGTGCGGCTCTACCGTGCTTCCTGTAAAGCACACCAGGCATTCACTCTGCCTGAGAACTCATTAAGGCGTTTAACCCAACCTTCCACAGGATCTAATTTTTTTGCAGAAAAAATACATAGTAGACAACAGTGGTTATGGGTCCGTATCCCTTCCATGTTCCAGAGAACAAGTACCCACTGTTACCTGATAGTTTTCCAGTCAGTGATCCTCCTTTGAACCAAAAGTTAGATGCTTAGTAGATTTCTCTTTGAACTAATAGCCTAAAACTTTATGGTAGGATTACAAAGACACACTATCAGAATGCCTTCAAGCCCATTTTACAAGCTGTGTCATCGATCAACTGGTGCTTGAAGCCCTTTGTGAACGGATCTGCCAGGTTCTCCTGACTCCGAACATCAACTACTGCAATTATACCTCTTTTGATAAGATCGTGTACTGCCATGTGCTTCAACCGTACAGTCCTCTTCTTCCCGTTGAAGAGGTCATTTGATGCCACCGCCGCCGTCGCCTGGTTGTCACAGTATATCGGTATTGCCGGTATCTGAGCCCCAACCACTGGAAGATCATACATGAGCTCCCGAAGCCATTCTGCTTCATCTGCTGCAGTTTCAAGTGCATAGAATTCAGATTCCATGGAGGAACGAGAGAGTATAGTCTGCTTCTTCGACTTCCACGATATAGCAGCTCCACCCAAGAAAAAGACATATCCACCTGTGGATCTCTCGCTTTCCACCTTTGAACCACTACTGTCGGATACCCGTTGTAGTGCAGTGCATATGTCTGAGTTTTCTTAAGATATCTCATCACCCGCTTCACAGCTTTCCAGTGCTCAACTCCTGGGTTGCTTGTGAACCGACTCAGCATTCCCACGGCAAAAGCTATGTCAGGCCTTGTGGCAGTGGTTACGTACATCAAACTTCCGATAATACTAGAATACTCTAGCTGCCTGACGCTTTCCCTTGAATTTGGCTTCAGTTTCTAATCACACCTGTATGGCGTATCGATCCCTGGAAGATCCTTATACCCATAGCGTGTGAGCATCTTCTCAATGTAGTAAGATTGTGACAGCGCTACTCCAGTGTCTGTCCGGATGATCTTTGTGCCCAAGATGACATCTGTATCCCCCAAGTTCTTCATACTGAACTTGGTTGAGAGGAACTTCTTTGTCTCTGTGACACAGCCTATATCCGTACCTAGGATTAGCATGTCGTCCACGTACAGACAAACGATGACTCCTCTTCCATCAGCAAACTTAGTGTAAACACATTTGTCAGTTTTGCTGACTCTGTAGCCGTTTGACCTAATAACTTTGTCAAACTTCTCATGCCACATCTTGGGAGCTTGCTTCAAACCATACAATGATTTCACCAACTTACAGACTTTGTCTTCAAGACCTTTGATGACAAATCCATCTGGCTGTTGTATGTAAATCTCTTCGGTCAGCTCCCCATTCAGGAATACGTTCTTTACATCCATCTGATGTATCACCAACTTATGTATAGCTGCTAGAGCGATTAACATCCTGATGGTGGTCATCTGAGCTACTGGAGCGTACGTGTCAAAGTAGTCTATCTCCTGTTTCTGTGAAAATCCCTTGGCTACCAGCCTGGCCTTGAACTTGTCAATAGTTCCATCTGCCTTCATCTTCTTCTTGAAGATCCATTTACATCCGATGGACTTTTCTCCTTCAGGTAGATCTACCAACACCCATGTGTTATTGGAGGTGATAGAGTCAAACTCGTCATTCACTGCCTCCTTCCAGAAGATAGCATCTCTGGTCTTCATTGCCTCATCATAGGTAAGCGGATCTGCTTCCACATGATAGGTGACAAAGTCATCTCCAAAATCTTTCGGTCTCCTAGCTCGCTTAGCTGACGGCTCTGCGAGTTTTGGTTCAAGAGATGTTTCATCAACAACAGCTTCTTCTTGGACTACTGGCCCATATGAGATTTCAGTCTCATTTGCACCTACATCATTTTCCGGAATGTCCGAAAGAACAATATTTTTGTCTTTTGCGAACTTGTCTTCAAAGTATTCAGCATCGCGAGATTTGATGATATGATTTGATTCAATATCAAGAAATCTCCGAGCATCACTCTTCTCAGCATATCCCAAGAAGATCGCCTTCGTAGTCCTTGTCCCTAGCTTCTGAATCTTCAGATCTGGGAGCTTCACATACGCCAGACACCCCCACACTCGAATGACATTCAAGTTTGGTCTGACTTTGAACCAGAGTTCATGAGGAGTTACGTCCGAAGTTGCATGTGGCACTCTATTTAGAATAAAAGTGGCCGTCAATGCAGCTTCTCCCCAATAGCATTTAGGAAGACCCGTGCTTAGCAGCATAGAGTTCATCATTTCTGTCAATGTTCTGTTCTTTCTCTCCGCTACTCCGTTGGATTGAGGAGAATATGGAGCAGTAGTCTCGCATATGATTCCATGTTCTTTGCAGAATGATGCAAATTCATGATACCTGTACTCTCCACCTCATTCACTTCTTAACCTCTTGAGTTGTTGTCCAGTCTGCCGTTCAGCTTCGGCCCTGAACTCTCTAAACTTTTCGAAGGCTTCGTCTTTAGACTTGAGCAAGTAGACGAACGCGTATTTTGAGAAGTCATCGATGAAGGTTATGAAATACTTCATCCCGTCCTTCGTGGAGAAATGTTTGAAGTCATAGATATCGGAGTGCACCAACTCCAGAAGATCTGTGCTTCGATTGACCCGATGAAAGGGTTTCCTTGTGATCTTCGTCTGAGCACACACTTCACACTTCTCCACCTTACCCCCACATTTGGAGATAAGTCCTAGACTAGACATTTTGTGGATTCTTTTACAATGAACATGTCCTAGTCTATTATGCCACAACTCAAGAGAATAATCAGAAAATACAACTGCATTAATGTCATCAAACTGGTTGACAAGCTGAATTTTAAACATTCCTTCGGTTTGATAAGCCTTCCCAAAGTATGTTCCTTTCTTAGACATCACCATCTGACCAGCATTGATGTCCATCCTCAAGCCTGCGTTGCCGAGCAGGCTCCCAGAGATCAGGTTCTTGGCAATCGCCGGAACATGCTTCACACCTTGAAGCGTCAGAGTGTTCCCAGAAGTGAGTTTCAGTTCCACGGTCCCGATCCCCAGAAGTTCAGCTTGGGCCTGGTTCGCCATGACAACCTTCTCAGATATCGGCTGGTACGTGACGAACCATTCTTTGCCAGAATAGACATGTCAAGTCGCACCAGTGTCTATCCACCAGTCAGAGTCAACCCCCACAGTTGTGACCTGTCCGATCATAGCAACAATGTTAGAAACCAATGAAACCTTATTAGGCTCACCTGTCTCTGATTGTTTAGGCTTAGATCTGCATTCACTCTTGTAGTGGTCTTTCTTGCCACAATTGTAACAAGTCACGTGGGACTTAGTCTTTTGTTGCTTGAATGAAGGACCCTTCACTTTCAGATTAGTGAAGTCCTTCTTCTTGGGATGAGAAGCCGCCTACTTCCCCTTGGGATCTCTCGTCTGTACAAGATTGGCTTTAGCCAACTGTTTGGACAGAGTGTCCACCTTCTGTTGGGAATGCATCTCGTCCTCAACATGGATCTCTTGAAGTAGATCTCCCAAGCTAATGTCTAGCTTCTTTCTGTGCATCCTTTCATAGAAGGTACTCCATCCAGCAGGAAGTTTTGAGATGATCCCTCCGACGACAAACTTGTCGGGAAGGGGCATCTCTTCGTCTTCCAGTTTCTGATGCAGCTTCAGAAATTCCTTCACCTGTGGCAGCATGGACTTTTCGTCCTCAAAGAGCAATTTGTGATATTTTTCAACCACAAACATTTTGCTCCTGTTCTTGTCTTCTTCATACAGATTTTCCACAGACTCCCATATGTCTCTGGCAAGTTCCTTCTTGGAGTAGGATTCTGCCAGGGAGTCCTCCATAGCATTCAGGATGAGAAGCCTGCAGATGCTATTTTCCCTTCTCCATTTGGCCTGGAGTTTGGTAGCCGCGTTGATAGCGACAGTAGATCCAGTGTCTGGAACAGAGGGTTCTTCCTCCAACAGAACATGATCAACGTCTTTATGTTGAAGAGTTAGGTACACCTTTCTCTTCCAGACTTGATAATGCTCTCCATCGAACTTTTCCAACTTACAGAAGTCCGATTGGAGGAGCGAAGCATTAATGTTTTCCATCTACACGAATCTTGCTTCGAGATTGTTATTCCCCGGGCTTGATCAAAGATGGAAAAACTGATGCAATCGAGATCTGAGATGTCACACAAAAACTTTGCAGTGATCAAACTCAAGATCTACGATGGTATAATAAAACAAATAGCCAAATTACAATCTGAAGAAGGAAAATAGAGAAGAGAAGATCTCTCGTTCTTCCTTGCAAACATGTTGCAATTGGGACAGAACGAGTTACAATAATCTGGAGAAAGATTAGATGAAGAACAATTGCTGGGGTGTCAAAACACCGTTGCTCAAAGCAAGATTCGCCCCACACGATCTGCTTCCAGGAACCAGCAAGTTGAAGAACTTGTGGAACGCTCGAAGTCACCTCTGTTCTGACTCTTCGGATGGACTTGCAATGGCGACAGCAGCTCTCTCTCTCTCTTTCTCCTTTTCTGACTTGTATTTTCGTGGTAACCACAAAGGAGGCCAGAAGAGAGTATTTATAGAGAGAGGGTGGAAACCCTAGCCGCCTCTTCAGTTATGGAAAGATTGAATCAAATCACAAAAAGATAGCAACGAATTAATTCTAATCCCACAAAGATAGGAACAAAATTAATTCAAATCCCACAACGATAGGAACGAAATTAATTCAAATCCTACAAAGATAGGATCTGAATTAATCGCATTGATTCATCCTTTCCATAACTGATTTGTAATCTGCACAGACGTGCTAAGTGCAAAGTGCGCCAACAAAATGCCACATTACGCCTCATGAGCCCGAGTCCGAGTCGCTAAGCCCCGTTGGGGTTTAGCTCCAAATGGAATTAATCCAAGAGAATGACAAAAACATTAATGCTTAATCCTTGGAGCCTTATTCTTACCTCCTTGTAAAATTACCCACATGGTTCCCTCCTTAGGGTCACCACCCCATGTGCATCTCTCAACAACACACCCAAGTATATATGTTGAGATAACTCATGGTGCATTTCCGATGTGGGACTAAAATTTACAAGGCATGTTGAGAGCAAGCTCTCTCCATATAAAGAAAGCACCAACAACATCTGTGCTAGCTGCTTGCATATGTGCTGTTAGCAGCATAGCAACCTTCTACTTGTTGACCAAATCTGTTGCTGCTACTGTTCACTTGCTTGTTGTTGCAAGCTGCTGTATCTTACTCTATTTGCTATCGTTCCTAGTGATTCTCTCATTCACTACTGCTGCACATTGCATCTGCTACAACTCTGCCTACAAGTTTCTTCCTCCCTTCACTATACTACAGTTTTAAACTGCCAACAAGTGTAGACCCCTGCTGCCACTAACATATAACTCTCTACCTGCTACTACTTCCTCTACTGCTTCTCTTTCTCGCTCTACTCCATTCATAGCCATTTACCTACATATTTTGCATACATATCTATCCACAAATATTGATACACACACCCCGATCTATACATATAGATTCACACACGCACATGCTCATATACATATTCTATAGCATCTCTACATAGCTCAAGAACCCTCATACACCACCTATGCATATCCAAATAAACATACACACATTCATATATACATACTATCATGCCCCAGTTCCAAAATATACAGCAACTTGAGACACGAGCATGCCAGCTAATACGAACTAGGATAAGTTTATAATTTAATGAATTTATCTCTAGACGTACTGCGCTATCAAGGGTACTCACTACACCATAACTGTCTTTTCCTAACGACTATAAGCGTTAGAAAAAATATTGCTAACGGTTTTTTACAGTTGGATCTACAGTGTGGGAAATATTTCTAACGGTAAAAAACCGTTGGGAAAATAAATTTCCTAACGGTAATAAAACATTAGGAAATGAATTTTCCTAACAGTTAAAAACCGCTGGGAATATTAATTTGCTAACGGTAGAGAACCGTTAGAAAATTAACTTTCCAAGTGGTAAAAAACGTTTTGAAATTTACTTTCCTAATGGTCAAAAACCGTTAGAAAGTGAAATTTGTTAACGGTAAAAAACCGTTGGAAAGATGAATTTTCTAACGATAGAATATGGTTTGAATGAGAATTAGTTTATATTTTCATAAACATGTAATTCATTCAGATCATCCATAAACCTGTAATTCACTCCAGCTTATCAATCATATTATATACATATCATAAATGTGTTTAATATATAAGCTCAATCATATTATATTCATAAACCTGTAATTCATTCCAGGATAAGAACTGTTAGAATGTAATGTAAGAACCATTTCAATTAACCACCATATTCTAGAATGAGAATTGTTAGAATGTAATGTAAGAACCATTTCAATTAACCACCATTTCAATTAACCACTATATTCTAAGTAACATAAATTAAGTTCAATAAAGTTCGAAACAACTTCTTCAAAAGTAGGAAAAAAGTTATATATTTCGTACGCGATACTTTGGCCAAATCATAAAACCCCCATCGGCTATATCACAAAGTTTGTAGTTGCCATTTTGCGGACCATCAAAAATCAGTGCTTCCAGATCTAATACCTCTGTCACCCAAACAACATTCTCCACGTCTTGTAACACCTCCCTCTGATAATACATGGTGTGTGTTGCGAGATATCCCTTTGCCACCTCCTTCTTTAAATCTCGTGAAAGTAACATCACATATTTCTTTCCTTTGGAAGATGATCCGACATTGTTGGTCAGTACGACAGGACTAGCAAAATTGTTTTCATGAGTAGTAAGACCAACTGAAGTCTTCTCTGTGTTGGAGGCAACTTCAGTCCTTGGTGTCACAATGCCTCCGAAAGGATTCTTTTGCATATTCATATTTTGTATCATAATCTGATGCATATTCATAAAGCCAAAAGTAATAGCTGATTCACTTGCTTTTGTAATTCCACTTCCACAGACGAAGGTCTTCGACGTCTCTTTGTTTGGCTATTGTTTTCGTAATTTGTGTCATTTTTACTTGTTTTACAGATGAGGTAGAGCTGATTGCACGACAATAACTCTTCTTTTTCTCAGATCCATAAACCTCAGCAATAGGATCACTGTCAAAGTTTCTAAGCTCGCGATATCATCGCTACCCTTAAGACTTGCTTGTAATTTTTGCCTCTCTTCTGCCGCTTCAATTAGAGCCTGTAATTCCAAGATTACAAAATAACATTCAATCCAAATTATATATTACACGCTAAATAATATATAAAAAGAGATGTTGTAATAGGCGCACTCGCAAGTGTACATGATGCCTACTTGATATGCATGAAGAAAAGGAATTGCAAACAATGTATATCAGAGCACTAATCAAAGAGATCGTAAAATCTACAAGATTTGTGATTTTTGACCTTCAGTAACTTGTATTTGTATACGAGAGAATCAAATCAGTGAACCAAAACAAGTTCTCCAGAAGCATACAAGTTTAAAATGACAATACTAATTTGCTAACAGAATAATTTTCAAGAATATCTGTTAAGGGGTAGTCTTTTTTCCAAAACAAATACAAGAACACACTAAAAAAATATACATGCATACATGTCAATGAATTGTGGTTCAAGTTTAAATTATAGCATATTGATATCTAAGGAAAGGAGCAGGCCTTCAAGCTATTAAATTTATGAGGCCACTCACCAAAGTCCAATTCTGAACACAGGGACAAAATTATAATTTTGGGTCAAAATACGGTCCGTCGTTGGACCTACTTGCACCAAAATTCGTGTTAGGATCAAAGTCATCAAAATCTAGCAAACTATATGTTCATGAGTCCATAATGATGATACGAATCTAACGGTATATCCAGAATTGAATTTCGATAAGCCGATCTCACAATGAACCATTGACTCGGACTGTAGGATTCGATTTGCACCGAAGTATGTGCTGGGACCCATGTCCACTAAATCTAGCAAACTATATGTTAACGAGTCCAAAATGATAATACGAACCCAACGGTATATCCATAATTGGATTCTGATGAGACGATTTCAAAATGACCGGTTGACTCGGACTATGGGACCCAATTACACCGAAATACGTACCGGAGCAAAGGTCCACTAAATCTTGCAAACTATATCTCAACGAGTCCAGAATGACGATATGAACCCAACAGTATATCCAGGATTAGATTCCAATGAGCGGATCTCAAAATGACCGTTGACCCAGACTGTAGGACTTGATTTCCACCGAAATACATGCCGGGGCGCATGTCTTCCAAATCTAGCAAAATATATATGAATTTGGTGCAGAATAACACCATGAGTCCACTGGTAGTGTAAGAATTGGAATTCAGAGTCCCGAATTCAAAATAAGAATTTTATAAGTTAGAAATTATGAATTTAGACGACTAACTTTAGCGTCGAATTCAACCAAACAAACGACCTCACAATGAGACAAAAATTTTATCATGAGAGGAGGGTTATACCAGCTGTGCACAAAAACAGGTGGCTCTCCAAATAGAGCAGCAATGGCAGATAAACAAATCTACAAAGTTGGCTCCATAAAACTGTCAAAAAATAAATACAATTATTCGCGCAACTTGGTGGCCGATTTTGACCTAGCAAATGATCGAATTAACGGCTAAATGTTTTGGTGGAGGTAGAGCTATATACTGACATTGTAATGGAAAAACAAGTTCGATGATCCAAAGGTCGAATTTCTTAGAAAATGTGAACAAAGATGCAATCTTGAAGCATGAATTTTGACTCCACAGTTCGCGCGTCACGGTGAGATTTCGAGAAATATCTCAAAATCCAACAACGATAGCCGAAGTGGACAAGGTCGTGCAGGGGACATGCTAGACATGCGAGACACGGCGTATGGTGGTCGACGGCGAGCACGATGTCACTCCCATTTTTTCTAATTAGGGGTATTTTAGTTATTGTGTTCTAATTAGAATTTTTTATTTTATAAATTAAATTGATTGGTGTATAGCTTTAATTGGTATTTTTGGTAGTGACAAATGGTTTAACCATAGTCAACCTTGATTAGAAGACTAACCATGTGATTAGAATCATTTTTAGCTAATTATATTTTAAATTAGAGCAATTGTCCATATTAGGAAACAATTAAATCATTTTTAGGCTATTTTACATATAGCATTTTAGCCTTTTTGTCAATGGACTTTTAAATCAACTTGAAGAGTGTTTGGTCCATGACCAAACCCTAACCCTAATCTCCCATGTAGTGGCCGACCAAACACAGCAGCCCCCCTCTTTTATGTGAAAAGCTTGTAGCCGTCAAGCTCTTCAAAACCCTAGTTTTTGCCTTCTCCTCCAAAAGTCTATTTTTCTCATTTCTCATCCAAATACTTCCAAACGAAGTGCGTTGCGATCGTTGGGAGGAGAAAAAATTGCTGGAGACTTGCTAGCGAGAGATCGGATGTGTTGGGCTGGAGGAAATCGGCATCAACGCGTTTAGAGGCTCGTTTTATTGAGATATTGACTCTAAATAGGTAAACCCCTCTAAACACTTGTTAATCCTGATTTTTCTTCGTAGATACATCCATATAGGTACCCCAGACCTATGCATAAAGTTTGTTAGGTTTTTGTATTCGTTTGATAGGCATATCGGACACTTGTCGGTTTATTGGAACACATATTCGACGAAATGCCGCTTAGAGCTGAAAGTTGGTATTTTCTGATTCTGTTTTCACGAATTTATTGCTGTGATTATTTGAAATAACTTTCGTAAAGACGGATCTCGATTTAACACATTTTTAGTATCCAAATCGGACACGGACACGCGTGCACGAGGCCCGTGCATGGCCCCGTTCATGCCCTGTTGTTCGAGTGTCATAACTCGACGCACAGGACTCCATTTCATGTAAAATTTTATGGATGCATGGAGGAAACCTTTGCCCACGTGCTCCTAAACTTTAACAATGTTTTATGGAGGTGCACGGAGAAATCTAAAACGCACGGTTCAGCCAACACTGTGCATGCAACCAAAAATTATCGCTGACACGGCCTTCGTACGCGAACACGATACGACGAAAACTCGTTCCAAGAGCACAAGTACGAAGCCCTAGACCTAGGATACCCAGGAACCCAACCCTGAGACACGATGTGGCTCGTGTCACGAGCCATGGGGCTCGACATATGCCCACGAGACCGCACGCGCACGTACAGCCACGCGGGTTGGCGTGTCCAGCGACACATGGATGCGACGTGGTATCATTTCAGTGTGTCCTAGACCTAAACCTAGAACCCACCTAGCTACGTGCATGAGCATGGGGCTTCTCTGTTGCGTGTGGCTTTCAATCGAGCGTGACGCGCATGCACGAGCACGTTTCTATACACGCGTATTCGGGTTTTTTCGATATGCACTTCGTGGACACGATACAGACACAGGTTCGACCCCGTGAGTACCCGAGCATGTCACAAACATATATACTTTCGTGTTTGCCAAGTTTTGCGAGTTCTAATTGTGTATTTTTTGTTTTGGGTATCGAGTTGGTTTGAGTATTTATGTTGGGTTTGTTTGTGAAGTGATTTTTAGTTGAAATTGAGATTTTTGAGTTTAACTCAGATTTCTGAGTTAGAGCTGAGGTTTAGCATAGATGCTGACTGATATTTATAGTTAGACCGTATTTACTTTCATCTATAAATAATCTATGAGTTATACATATATTTTCCTCTTTGTTCATATATATATATATGTAACGCCCCAGTCCCAAAATACTTGGGACTAAGTACGTGGACATGCCAGCTGCATACATACAAAGTATACTCTAATATATGGAAACCTCGTGCGTATCCATAAGCTGTAAAATATAGTAAACCAAGACAACTAAATCTCATCCACAAAATAAAAGAATAATAATATAATCAACTATGAATTTGTCATTTGTACATGTAGTTGGGCGGAGACTAATCCACTACCAACTATTTTAAATGAAAGAAAATATACCAAGAAATAATCAATAACAATGGCAATCATCTTCGAAGGATTGGAGAAGATCATGGCCTTGGCTAGAATACCTGCAAAAGTCATAACGCACACACCTGGAGAGATAACCAGGCCCTCAAAGGGACGTAACAAGATACATAAAGAATATGCCACATAACTGAATATATATAATATGCCATAAATCACAAGTAAAGTAAAATAGTTATAACTGTAAAAAGATCCAATGTCTCATCATCGAAACAGTGGACTACCCCTACAACCAAACAAGGATGAGGGATAGTACACTATACCGCGATGTGACATTGTCCCAAGCTACTAATAGAACGGGGGTGATATGACATTGACGAAGGTTAATCAGCTATGGTCCCACAGGATACCAGGGACCTCAAAGCATAACATTCATCGAATGTTAAAGGCCAGCAGGAAATCAGGTATCAGGATCCAGGACCGTGTCTCCAACAGAGATAACCGACAATAATAGGAAAGTGCATACGTGGCTCATACGTTAAGGAACTGTTCTTCCTATCCAATGCCTAATAGAGTCACATCCATGACTCCTATACCTCTACTAACTGCCAAGTTTTCTAACATGGCTCTATTAGCAGTTAGCCCTAACGCATACGCATAGGTGATCAGCCATCATGCAAGTACCTCTACATGCTACTCATCTCACACATACCTTATGGTACAACCGTGTCAAGGTTTATGCTGTATATTACAAATGGTAGTCCCTTAACTCTAGGTCCATATGCAATCAAAGGATAATAAGTAAAGTAAAGCTAATATCACTAAGCAGGCAATAAATCAAGAATTATAATAATAGTCCATCTACAAGAGCTACAAATAAGTAAACAGTGATATGCAATAAAAAAATATAGACTAAATATAAGCATAAAAGATGGCAAGGTATCTTGCCTGAGGTTGTGTGCAAAAAGGACGACATCCAATAGCTCGAACCGTCAGAATAGTGAAGCGATGAAAGCCAAATCCCACATACGTCCTCGGATGCTGAAATAAATACCATGAACATGTTTGAAATATAAGATATGTCTAGGAAACGCCTGTCCAAAAGTCTAATTCTGGAATAGGGGTAAAATCATAATTTTGGGTCAAAACGATATCCGTCGTTAGACCCGTTTTGCACCGAAATGTGTGCCAGAACCTACGGTCTTTAAAGTCGTAAAACTACATGTCCATGGGTCCGATTTGAGGAGACAAACTCAACCGTATGTCCAAAGTTAAATTTTGGTGCGCCGTACACAATTTTGCCCGTTGGAGCGGGTCGCGGGCCCGCCAAATAGGCGTTCCAGTCGACCTTCTCATAATCGGGCCAAACATGGCCCACAGGACTAGAATTTTGATACGGTCATGTTGGCACAAGTTTTGTCTCGATACAACGAACATACACGTAGTTATGGCTAAGTTTCTAAAAGTTCGATATGGGGGTATCTCGACGGATACACTTCAATTTCGTCGTACACGTACAACGAAATTGAGTTTCGTCGAATCCCACACATCCGTAAAGTCGATACGCACCCTTTGATGCTTTCGATTCGCGACCATGTCGCTCGGTTTGTCGGAGCGCACGACGTATCGATGGTTTTTTTTTAAGTTTACTGTTTTTGAAAACTGATTTTTCTTAAAGTTTGAAATTGTTTTACTTGCAATCTAATAAACAAAATTATAAAGCAACAATGGGGTTTTAAACTCATATACGTTGTTTGTGATTCTGTATAAACAAATTTTCAAAACTATTGTTGGTTTGGCTAATAATCGCTTTCTAATTCAGACGTTTAACTTTTCGGTCTACTATTTTATGAAACAGTTTTTGGTCAATTTTTGGTTCGATTTCTCTACCGATCCAGGTCAGAATTTCCTAATCTATCTGAAGAGTTCTATAAAGGTATAATTGTGGTACATACCTGAGAAGGAAGATCGGGAATCGGTCGAGAGACGAGGAAGAAATCTCGCCGCAAAGATAGGTTCTAGAACTGTTTGCAGTTGCCATTACTGCTGCTACTGAGCTGTAGTACTTGGTTGCATGCGACGCTGTTGTCGGCCTCCGGTGGCACAACGGCCACGCACGGTCGCCCAGGTGGCAGGAGTGGCCGGAACTAAGGGTAGGGTCGAAAGAAAGTTAGGGTTTGGTTACGTATTTATACACCCGCTCTTGCTTACCGGGCCGGAAAAGGGGGGGTCACGATATTTTGCTTTCTACTTCTCGCGAGAAATTCGCAAGAAGGTCTGGGTTCTTTTTTTTACATATCTGTTTATATATCTTCATATATCTATACACACACTGAAAGAAAATCTAAATAAATTAATAAAAATTTGCAAAATTCATAGAAATATGTCTAAAATATTTTAGTAAATAATTTGAGCCATAAAAACTACAAGCTATATTTAATGTAGCAATAATCTTCTACTATTAATATAAGCAACAATCATTTGTTAAAGATGAAGTATTTTAGTAATCAATCCTGTAAAATGTAAAAAAAATTCATAATAATTTGAATATTTTTTTGAACTTATTTAGTGCAGAAACTTATGAAAACAAATCTTTATGTAAATATATAATATAGCTTGCTACCAAAATATTAAAAAATATAAAAATAAAAAAGTCCATTAAAAAATAATGTAAAAATACATTAAATAAGACTAAAAACTCCAAAAGAATTTAGGAGTTTACATCCTACCCAACTTATAAAATTTTTGTCCTCAAAATTAAAAATAATCTTAATATAAAAAAATAACGATATTAAAACACGAAGTAGAGAATAAGTGGTCAAATTGTCACCCGATTTCCATAAGGTTGGAGAAGATAGTTATACAAGGTATTATTGGTTTAATGCCCTACCCAACTTATAGAAATTAGCTAATCATAAAAATTATCCTCACAAAACTTTTTGAGAAGGGCGATTTCTAAGAAGAGGCATGGGAATATTGGACACTTCTGTTCGTAGTCTCGAATTCTAAGTGAGCCTAGATATTGCCATGGTATTCTTGGTCAATAACTTCTACATAAGGATTTACAATCTAACATTGTTCCTATCTACCATGCATTCAACAGGATGGTGGGAATCTCTTGTTCGAATATAACTAGAACGTGTTGGTTCATAGGAATTTTAGACTTTGCCTAAACTGGGTTACTATGAGATGAGATTGAAGAATTTAGGGAAGAAAGAGTTTACGGGCCAAGAGATGAGAGTCCTTAGTTAGTGCAGAAAAACCTTTTTATGGAATTTGATTAGGTAAGCATTTGGATTCTTTAAGTCATAATGACTAGCGTGCGCGGGTGGGTGTTTGGTGTTGTATAGGTGGTTGGGGAATGTATATGTTATAGGTATGATGCATCTTACATGGATCATGGTTATTCAGTTTAGTTAAGAGAATGGGTCACTATTTGTATGATTAAAATCTAAATGGGACAAAAGTAGACACATATGGCTTGTTCTAAGGGAATATGTCTACATGCAGTGTAATTGAGATGGAGCACAATAAGGCGTGTTTGTGTGGAACATATATGTCATGTGTGTAGGTTGACTGGTCTAGTTCGTGAGTATGAACTTTACTGGAAGGAAAAGGCTAGTATTGTGCTTCAAATATCAAAGCCACGGTAGAGGGTATCAAATGATACGGATAGGAGTTGACGTTATGAATCACTAATTTATTAACTAAATTGGTGCTAATCCGTTCCAATCACTTGCTAATTCAAAGAACCTTATGTCTCTTACAGAGGCTTGCAATCTTATTCGTTACAGGAACTCCCATTCTCGAAGTTAAAACTAAGACACGATTCTATGATAGAATAAGATTTGAAGAAGCACGGTCGCGATCCTCGTACCTTGTTTGTTGAAATAACCACACTATAAACTAGAAACGGTATACAATACGAAGAGAATTCATGTCGGGAGCTCGTGCCATGATTTTGAGCATTTTGGAAGAAGTGGTTGTATATGTCATTCTTGTATTCCCAAATTTGCAAGTTTTACAATAATGACACACAACCGAAGGGTAGCATATTTAACTCTTCTTACGGCCTTTGCAAGATCATAGTCGGGGGCAACGACTTCTATAGTCCGTAAAAATATACCCTGGATGACTAAAACCCAATTTTTTTGCTCGTATAAAGCTTACTCGTTTACGGCTATAAGGCTACTAATGGCATCAAAGGTAGTGCTCTGTGATATTACTGCTAACTAATAAGTCCAAGTATATATATATATATATATATATATATATATATATATATATATATATATATATATATATATATATATATATATATATATATATTAGGTGATGATGGGTTAACTATATTAAGTAGGACAACTAAACTATTAAGCGTGTTGCTCCGCAATCCACTAGTGTCTTAACAATAAATGACGTATCTAGGATAATGCTCTACGTGATTGCTCTATGTTGTTGCAGCGGTTCTACCGATTGTCTAATCGACTTGCTCCGAGTTATTCTAGCTGGTAATAAGGTTGGGTTGATCAAAACATCTATCTTTGATTAAATAAATGTAAGACCCATGTTTTGTTGTGTTCATTTATTTATTTAATGTTGCTTGTTGTCCCTTAACCCAAGCCCATGAGTTTAGCCCATAACTTAAACCCAACCCAAACCCATTCCTTTCCCACTCATCGATTCTCACTCCCCGATCCTAATTATGCGCCCACTCCCTTCTCCACCATCTCTACGTAACCTCAGAGCAAAAACTTCTCCACTATCACAGCATCCCATTTCTTTCTTCCACCTTCTTCAAACCTTCACAAATAAATCCATAACTTCCTCCTCCCTCCACCAAATCCAAATTCGAGACCACCGTCGCGTTCGTCTCGTCGTCCTCTCCGAATCCAGACCCCACTCCCCCACTTTTCGAGCCTATCTCCGGTGCCTTCCGTGTACCCTCCACCCGGCGTCCGTCAACTCCCGTGCGTGTGCCCCGTACGTCACCGCATATTCGTCATGTGCGTGCACGTGCTGTGCTCGTCATCCCAGCGTCGTTTCGAGTCCGAGGCCTCCCTTCGGTACTCCTTCGTGTAACTTTTGGTAATCCTTTCATTTTTTGCTTTCTGTTTGTGATCACAGAAACCCATACGTACCATCCTGGCCTAGAAATAGGTTCTGTAGAAATTATTTGGATTATGTGCTTGATTTATTTTAGCTTCTGTGATGTAATTAGTAAATGTTGTAATAATAATCGTTTTAGGAAACTTCAAATATACTTTATTGGTATTAATTGATTTGTGGATTAACCTTAATAATTTAGTTATGGTTTTAATAATTTTTAATTGTTTAAATATATAGTTAGGATTATCTTTTAAGTTTAATGTTAAGTTGTAGAGATTTTTAAACCAAATAATGATTTAATATTTTGTTTACAAAATATTATTTAAATAAATATTCGTTTAAAAGTTATTTCATTAAAATAAAAGTTTGGTTAAGTAAATAGTATAATAAAATTTAAAATGATTATAAATATGGTATGTTTTACCCTTTTAGAGATAAATTTTAATCAAAAGGTTTTATAAAGAGAATAATATAATCAAAACTAATATTTATTTAAAAAGGTTATTTTGGTAATGGTATTTAATATTAAAACCCGAAAATCTTTTATATTAACTTTAAACCAATATTTTGGTAAGAAAATGTATTTTTGTGCATTTATTACTATCTATGTTTAAAGGTGATTTTCTACATAATTTATGAAATATCTAAAAGACATATTTTATGAAAATCATTCTGATTAAATAAATTATATTTTAAAATATTATTTAAATAAAAAACTATTTTCTTACGAAAATTACTAATTTTGAGAAATTCATTTTAAAGTATTTTTCCTATTAATTAATTTGTTGTAAGGGCATAAGCCCATTTTTTCTTTATTTTTCTGTGACCCTGTATTGTGTAGCTTAGATTTTCTATTTCTTTTCTGGGTTGGTTATTTGCGTAGCTAGACATATAAATTCTAATTGGTTATTAATTATTTTGTACAAAATTAACAAGTTTTCTCATAATTAATAATCTAGAAATTCCCCTGTTTTCTCATTTAAAGAAAAAGCCTAGTTTTTTATATATATATTTAAAATATAAAGTTTTTGCCAAATTAACCGGTAATTGTTATTTTTTCCAATTAAATAGTAACCGACTTATTTAATTAGAATGATAAACGAACGTAGATTGCGACGCTAGATTTTTGGTAGATTATTAAATAACTTAAAACCTGACTAGGGTCTACTTCTAGAGATTGTAACTAGCACACCTAGAATAGTTTCATTATGGTTCTAAGTCAAGGTTCTCAACTGTAGGATCTCGAAAACGAACTTGACTTCCTCCTCGGTACCGACATTCCCGATCCAGTCTATTAACAGAGGCATGTTACGTTTATGTTTTCTTGTATTTTATTTAGTAATTGTCAAGCTGCATCTTTAAACCACATTGCTACACGGAACCCTCTCCTTGGGTTCAAATATTAATTGATATTGATTGTGGGGATTGGGGGAATAGTGTAACGTTTATGGCCAATACCCCTCATATTGCATATTGTGCGAGCTTACCCCACTTACACATGGGGATAAGCCTTATCGCGTCGCTAGGACGCTATTGTATAACCCAAGCCGGTCATAGACGATTACACATTTAAATCACATTATTTTTAATTGTTAAAATTGCTGGAAAATATTGTTTCAACTGTTTAGCCTGCACTTTTCCATTATTACTTGAAATATGAGATACATATTTGTACTTGCTCCATCCTGACTGGAGACCACATTTTTAGGTGACATTGAGGATGTTGAACTCTTGTACAATAGCTACTATGACCAGATTTTGTACCCTGTGGTGTTGCCGGAGTCCCCCTTGGAGGACACAGGACCTGAGGCCGACGAGCCGACCGCTTAGCTAGTCGTTTCCAGTTTTTCTAGTTTTATTATTTTGGAGTTTTGTAGATTTTTGAATTCAGCACTTTATTTCAGTTCTTTCATTTCCAGTTGTACTTTTCAATTGTTGAATAAAAGTTTTAAAATTTTCGTATATTCAAGTTGTGACAAATGTATAGATGTTGTTGTGAATACCTGCATATAGAACAGCTTACTGTCGCTGTCTCACAACGGTGCAGGCTGGGCATGATCCGGTTCGACCCAATAATTTGGGATCGAGTCGTGACAATAAATCTTGGGTTTTATCTTATTGACTGGACAAGATTCTATAAAATTCAATCTGAACCATTCCTATTAGGTTAAGGTATACTAGAATAGGTTTCAAACTCAAGTGGTTGGACTAATTGTCAGCCGGGTTGGTTAAATAGGTTCTGCAAGTCTTGAAAATGCACCTTCTATTACTTTTGTGTATGAGTGGCACACTAGTGGCATGTGCATAGTGAGCTTCGAGTAGATCACGACCATATATTGAGCCAAAAGAATTGAGTCGAAGTTGGATCTCCAACTGAAGTCAGAAAGGACAATGGTATTATGGTAGGGGTTATAGCTAGCCTTTTTTGACCTGAAAGTCGTATCATAAAAATAGAGTATAAGGGGACATGTTTGAGTGGGACATGATATGCCTACATGAAGGTGGGCTCGTCTAGGTCTTGCATATAAAATTTGTTGGAATGAAACAGCTGGTCACGTGCTCCGAATATCGATGTCACGATAGAGGACATCAAAAGATCTAAATAGAAAGTGGGAGTTCATGAGGTACTAATTTACCATCCAAGTGGGAACCAATTTATTCTAATCAATCGGTAACCTCATAAGTTCTAGAATTAAGAATGACTTACAATCTATTCGCTCCAGAAATGAAGATACAATTTTAGGGTTAGTGAGGTTAGAGAAATTTCAAAGTCGTGATATTGTACCTTAACTATTGATAATAAAGAATAAGGCACGGTGTAACATGGTACGGTAGATATGAATCAAATTAAAGGACCGTTCTTCGATTCCTAATAAATGGAAAATGTTTGTGTACGACACACAAGTCGATAAATAAAATGATCCACTCGTCCATAGTATACAAGAGTTATTGATGGGGACAACGAACTCTACTGTACGTCATATGATTGACCTCTAACGACTAAGTCGTAAACTTCTATTTGTGTTAAGCCTGCCAGTCTATAGTCATAGGATTTCTAATGGTGTTGAACGTGGTACTCATGCATTACTTGTTGATAACTAGTAAATTAATATGATGGCATGCTATGCTACAGATATTGGCTAAGCTGGTGAAGGTGTTGTTCTAATGCTAAGTCACGTCTTTAATAATAAAATTGTATACCTAGAATAATACCTGCTGGATCCTTAATCTCAGGATGGGTGTCTATCATAGTCATGCTAATTGCTTGACCTTAGTTTTGTCTATTCCTCTCATGTCTAAACTTTAGGGCTTGGTCGAGTAATGGTTGGTTTAAGGCATAGGGGCTGCTAGTTAAAGCAAGAATCAAGAAAAATAATAATTAGAGACTCACTATAATTGGTTCCTTGAGAATAGATAGTCTCCTAGGTTAGTGTTTTGACCAAGGATAAGATCCTAATCTGTAGGACCGTTGAGCACCTCTAGAGGGGGGTGAATAGAGTGTGTGTGTGTGCAGCAGAAAATAATCACCAATTAAAAAATATTGAACAATTATATATTATGGTATATAAAAGACGGTAAATAAAATACGGTAAAGTAAGAGTCAAGAATTCAAACTCAGTGAACACCACGATGTATACTGGTTTCCCTCTGAGAGGACTAGTCCAGTCGCGAGTACTCTTGCTCGCTGTTAATCCACTATGACACAAGCTTTAACTGAGCGCTTGCAACTCTTACAACACCGTGCTTGGCGACAAGTATACGACCGACTTCACAACACCGTGCTTGGTGACGAGCGCACGACCGACTCCAGAAGGCAATTAGAAAACTGGAACGTTTTCTGAATACAACCTCCGATACAACTCTTCAACAACAAACTCTAGATTAAACAGAAACTGTACTGGCTTGGCTAAGAGTCGTAAAGGCTTAGATATGAAAGTAAAAGCTCAGAACACTTTAGATAGAGAAGAGAATAGATGAAATTGGATTTTTTGAAATGAATGGTAATCCCAACTCTATTTATAGTATTTTGGGGAACCGAACTCGGGCAGAGTTCGGGCAGAGTTCGGATGCTAAGATTTCGCATACGAACGTTGGACGCAAATTTGGAGGCAACAAATATTTAAATTTAAACAGACCGAACTCGGACCGAACTCGGTCAGAGTTTTGTCAGAGTTCTGCTGATTCAAAACAGTAAGGAATAAACCAAATTTGTATAGGTTTTGGGGTTTTTAGAATTGTGGATTTTTGGGATACGTAGGTAGGCTTATTTTTGTTTGTGGACTGAGAAAAATCTAAGCCAGTACCGATCCGATCAATCTCACATTTTTCCTAGACTCAATAAAAGGAAAAATACAGAATAAATATGAAAACCAATAGCCCTTTTGATGACGTCTTTTTCCTGACATTGAAGACGTATTTTTCCTTTACGACAATCGTCCAAAGATAAACAGATCTGAAAATCTGAATACCTTTCGGGGGCTTCGCCCCCTAACCTCTGACGGGGGGCGCTGCCCCCTAGACCCCTGTCCGCTGACCGGGCAGCGGAACCCCCGATGTGAGGTCCCGGATAGGTCGTTAGGCGGTTCAGAGAAATCTTCTTGTATTATGCCGTCTTTGGCCCATCTATAATTCTCCATTGCATATGTCCTGGTTTGATCATGTTTGATCATGCTTACAGCATGTCTAGAAATACATGTTAGAAGAACAAAGCAGTATGATGCATTATGATACAAACATAGCAATATGTTATAGAACATTTAGGATAATGTTAATATTAGGACAATGCTAAGTTTAATTAGCAACATAATAGTGATTACATGAATATTAGTGATATCACTAGTTAAACTTAATTGATTAGCCATATTCAAAAACTTGATATAATCATTGGGCTAACATAATCATCCTCCTCAAATTTAAATAACAAGAAGGTCACGATATTAGTTTCAGGGTCGAAGGGAGAATAAGTAACTCAGGGCAAGGTTGTAGTCATATAGCTTGGCCGATGATTGGTATACTTGTGTATATATAGCTTTTCATGGCCATAGGTGGTACGGCGAACCAAGGGAACATTTTGGGTCTAGCTTTCCCCAAATACGAGCATTTGTTTTTCCAAAATAGGTAAAGATGAAACAAATGAGAGTTCAAGGAAGATGGGATCGAATGTGAATACAGGTTTCCAAAGACGATTGAATAATTCAAGTAGAGTAGTCAAGACTGTCGCGGATGAGATCCTAGAGGGCAACTATATCTCAATCCATGTGTACTATTTATATGATGAGCGAACCAAGTGCACTAAGGTTGATCAGACCATAATACACCGATTCTAATTAGACAATATGTTAATGGGCGTCCCCGATAAACACATGTCCTGGACAAGCTCAATAAAGAATAAGCTTGCAAAAACTAGGCTATAATTGTGGCGTTAGTCAAGATAGTCAAAATATAAGTACACGAGATTTATGATTGAAAGAAGACGCAAATAGTTCATATTTCTCAAATTCTAAGACTCGTCCGGTGTTTGTCTCTCTATAGTTGTCCATGTCTTCTTGTCTATGGTCTTGGTCGATCAATGAGTTAGGGACTTCCAAACTCTATAGTCTAGGCATTGTATCAGTATCCTCCTTAATAGGCCGTAAGGACAAAAAGATTGATAGGTCACGAGGCATTCTACCCAACTTACAAGGGTTCAACTAATAGTGTCGTTGAATATTGAAACGTATATACCTAGTGCAAGGCTTCCTATCATCTATCAAGCATGAAATAAAAGATAAAATTATGGTGGAAAGAGTTCAAGTAGGATGCTAATCAAGGAAGGCAAACAATAGTTCAAAATTTGGAGTCAAGAAGGAGGTCAAGTATGTAGATGAGATCCTAGACTCTAATCCTATATGCAGGCCTGTTCGGTACAGTAAAGTAATCGAAACAGCTAACTTGACCTGCATGGGCTACTACAAAAATATGAAATGCTCCAGTCCCAAAATACTTGGAACTAAGTACGTGGACAAGCCAGTTGCATACATACGAAGTATACTCCAATATATGGAAACCTCGTACATATCCATAAGCTGTAAAATGCAGTAAACCAAGACAACTAAATCTCATCCACCAAATAAAAGAATAATAATATAATCAACTATGAATTTGTTATTTGTACATGTAGTTGGGCGGAGATAAATCCACTACCAACTATTTTAAATGAAAGAAAATATACTAAGAAATGATCAATAACAATGGCAAGACAAATAAAGAGCAAATCATCTTCGAAGGAATGGAGAAGATCATGGCCTTGGTTTGAACACCTGCAAAAGTCACAAAGCACACACCTGGAGGGATAACCAGGCCCTCAGAGGGACGTAACAAGATACATAAAGAACATGCCACATAACTGAATATATATAATATGCCATAAATTACAAGTAAAGTAAAATAATCCCAATTGTAACAAGATCCAATATCTCATCATCGAAACAGTGGACTACCCCTACAACCAAACAAGGACGAGGGGTAGTACACTACACCGTGATGCGACATTGCCCGAAGCTACTAATGGAACGGGGTGATATGACATTGACGAGGGTTACCTGACCATTATAATGTGTTTATGCAGTTAAGAACAAACCTTCAACGCATGGAAACTCTGGCTGCAGGAAAATTAGGTATGGTCCCACAGGGTACCAGGGACCTCAAAGTATAACATTTATCGAATGTTAGAGGCCAGCAGGAAATTAGGTATCGGGATCCAGGACCGTATCTCCAGCGGAGATAACTGGCAATAATAGGAAAGTGCATACGTGGCCCATACGTTATGGAACTCTTCTTCCCACCCAATGCCTAGTAGAGTCACATCCATGGCTCCTATACCTCTACTAACTGCCAAGTCTCCTAACATGCCTCTATTAGCAGTTAGCCCTAACGCATGTGCACAGGTGATCAGCCATCACACAAGTACCTCTACATGCTACTCATCTCACATATATCTCATGGTACAACTGTGTCAAGGTTTATGCTATGCACTACAAATGGTAGTCCCTTAACTCTAGGTCCATATACAATCAAAGGATAATAAGTAAAGTAAAGCTAATATCACTGAGCAGGCAATAAATCAGGAACTGTAACAATGGTATAGCTACAAAAACTAGAAATAAGTAAACAGTGATATGTAATAACAAAAATGCAGACTAAATATAAGCAGTAAATATGGCAATGTATCTTGTCTGAGGTTGTGTGCAAAAAAGACAATGCCCAATAGCTCGAACCGTCAGAATAGTGAAGCGATAAAAGCCAAATCCCGCATATGTCCTCGGATGCTGAAATAAATATCATGAACGTGTTCAAAATATAAGATATGTCTAGAAAATGTATGTACAAAAGTCTAATTCTGGAACAGGGGCAAAATCGTAATTTCGGATCAAAACGATGTCCGTCGTTGGACCCGTTTTGCACCAAAACGTGTGCCAGAACCTACGATCACTAAATTTATCAAACTACATGTCTCTGGGTCCGGTTTGAGGAGACAAACTCAACCGTATGTTCAAAGTTGAATTTCGGTGGGCCATACACAATTTCCTAATCTATCTGAAGAGTTCTATATAGGTATAATTGGGGTACATACCAAAGAAAGAAGATCGAGAATCGGTCGAGAGACGAGGAAGAAATCTTGCCGTAAAGATAGGTTCTAGAACTGTTTGCAGCTGCCATTGCTGCTGCTACTGAGCTGCACTACATGGTTGCACGCGGCGCTGCTGCCGGCCTCTGGTGGCGCGACGGCCACGCACGGTCGCCCAGGTGGTAGGAGTGGCCGTAACTAAAGGTAGGATCGAAAGAAAATTAGGGTTTGGTTACGTATTTTACACCCGAACTTGCATATCAGGTCAAAAACATGAGGGGGGGTCGCGATATTTTGCTTTCTACTTCTTGCGAGAAGGACTGGTTTTTTTTTACATATCTGTTTATATATCTTCATATATCTATACACACATCGAAAGAAAATCTAAATAAATTAATAAAAAATTTTAAAAATCATAAAAATATGTCTAAAATATTTTAGTATATAATCTGAGCCATAAAAACTACAAGCTATATTTAATGTAGCAATAATCTTCTACTATTAATATAAGCAAAAATCATTTGTTAAAGATAAAGTATTTTAGTAATCAATCCGGTAAAATGTAAAAAAAAATTCATAATAATTTAAATATTTTTCTGAACTTATTTAGTGCATAAACTTATGAAAACAAATCTTTATGTAAATATATAATGTAGCTTGCTACAAAAATATTAGAAAGATGTAAAAAATTAAGAAGTCCATTAAAAAATAATGTAAAAATACACTAAATAAGACTAAAAACTCCAAAAGAATTTGGGAGTTTACACAATATATATATATATATATATATATATATATATATATATATATATATATATGTATATATATAAATATATATATATATATATAGTAAAAAAAATATATTTTTGGTAAATATAAATATAGGCCTATATATGTATTTAGTTCAGATTTCTGAGTTTAAAGTTAGTTTTGGTTAGATTCAAATTTCGATTTTGTGGTTAGACTATATTTACATTCATTTGTATATAATTTATATGATATATATACTTTCCCTTTTGTATGTATATTGGGAACGGTGGAGCACCCCGGCGCAGTGGCGCGGGTTCGAGCCCCCTTGGAGGCATGCCTCCAAGCACCATTAAGAAGTGGACACCCTCAATATATATATATATATATATATATATATATATATATATATATATATATATTGTTAGTATATAAATGTTGGCTTATGAATGTTTTTGGGTTCCTATTGAGTTTGGGACTGCTTTGGGGTAGTCACGACAGCCCCTTACTACACAGACCCTCCCTTCTTTTCCTTCTCTTTTATATTTATTAGTGTTATATATAAATATATATATATATATATATATATATATATATATATATATATATATATATAAATATATTATATATATATTTTTTTTATATAAAATATATAGATATATATATATATATATATATATATATATATATATATATATATATATATATATATATTTTAATATATAATATATATATATATATTTATATATTTGGGACTGCTTTGGGGTAGTCTCGACAGCCCCTTACTACACACACCCTCCCTTCTTTTCCTTCCCTTCTATATTTTTAGTGTTATATATATATTATATATATATATATATAATATATATATATATATATAAATATATATATATATTATATATATATATGAGAAGGATAGGCATCCCCAAAATTTTGCATCCCCATGTTCACATCCGTTGGATGTGCTTTAAGTCATCTAATCTTAACCAATGTAAATCAACGGTTAAGATTAGATGGCTTAAAGCACCATCCAACGGTGCAAATAGGGGGATGCATGGGATAGCAAAAAGTGTGGGGATCTTGATCCTTCCTCTCTCTCTCTCTTCTCTCTCCTCT